>JAJLTH010000081.1:0-55447 GCA_030568035.1 Tetrapisispora nanseiensis
TTGAATTATCTTCCATATGAGTTTATATAATTATTTATAATGTAAATAGAAAAGAAACCAAGCTTCTAATAAACATTGAACCTAGATATAAGTTATAACAAGCACTTATATACCTGAACCTTGAATATAAGTTATAACAAGTACTTATATTAACATCGACTAAGAAAAGCTAAATTATACAAACACCCGTAATATTACAGAATTCCAATAATTAGCCTTGTTGGCGCAATCGGTAGCGCGTGTGACTCTTAATCACAAGGTTAGGGGTTCGAGCCCCCTACAGGGCTTTTTTTATGATGCAGAAAAACGTTAAATGTGATGATTTTTTTTTTCTTCAATTTTTAGAGTGGCAAATTTGCTGTAGCTTTTTAACGTGGGAACTAGATTTTGAAATATTATAAACAATTCATTTTATTAAACACTTTGGTAACATAACGTTATATATCCTTTTAAATGAAACATGATATAAAATAGACCAACCTACGTTTATCAAGAACTCAGTTTAAATTAAAGCTCTCTATTTTAAGCTCTAGGTATTTGAGACTGTTTCTTTAAAAGTAATTTGAAACTCAATATCGTGACTTCGAAGCCCTATAATATTCTATACATCATGAAAAATAATGAACTAGATAATACTCCTACAGCAACTAATAATGATACTAAAAGGAAGACACTAGAAGATGATGATGAGTTTGAAGATTTCCCAGCTGATGTATGGCAAAGTTACGAAGAAGTACAGAACAAGACAGATGTACAAACTGAATTATGGGAAGATGACTGGGATGATGTCGAAGTTGATGATGATTTTACCAAAGAATTAAGAATAGAATTAGAAAAACAAAAACAAAACCAAAATCAAACCCAGTAATTGAAGTTAGTTAAATATGATTACAATTATATTTAAATATAAACAAATCTAGCATATAATAAAGAATTTTCATTTGGAAATAATCTCAATCTGTTTTTTTGTCTCTTTTGAGAACTATTTAAGTGTATGTAAAAAGTAGAATTAAAGGATAAAAATGTATTTGAGTCGTAAAATTTTCGTATCATTCAAAATTATAATTCACAAGGGTATGGATTACAACTGAAATATTGAAGATGGTGTTAATTTAATAAACCTTCATCTGTGATATTTCTAATTCATTAAATTAAGTAGTTAGCATTTTCTCATTGAGATACTAAGCTGGGATAAGATGTGCAAGCAATGTTTTAGATTCTGCATTTGATTGTCTTATTAAACAACTGTTCAAGATGGCACCCTTCATATTCTGACAAAATTAGCCGCTGAACTCGTCCATAAAAGGCCAATTAGAGATTTATAAACATTATCAGAGTTTGTATAGTCATATTTAAGTACTACTAATAAAATATATTATTTTAAAAGCAGAATATTCATATATAACTGAGTCATTTATATCATTTTATTTTGTTCACATAAATTCAAAATAACACCAATAAATATGAAATTTCATAAAGTATGCGTTAATCATATAAATATATATAACCAGAACCCCCTGCACATAATATCTTGCTAGTTTCTTGAGGACTCCATGCAATTTGAGTTATAGGCTTTTTATCTTCGGTTACAAGACTTTTTACAAGTTTTGTAGTTTTCCAATCCCAAACGAATAATCTGCTCTTAATGTCACCAGAGCATATATATCTGCCATCGGGAGAATAACAAAAGCCAACCTTATAACCTACAGATTGGTGACCTTTGAATAGCTTTTTATTGTTTCGTTTATACTTTGGCTTCGCACTATATGAATAAATCGTATTGTCCATACTTTGGGTGCTGAAATAATGCATTTGAGGATGGATATCAATATAAGGCATTGAATGTTGAGATGTATCACTAATTTGTTTGATCGGTATATTAATTTTATTCTCCCAGATTCTTACCGTTTTATCCTCAGAAGATGAAATAAATTTTGAACCATCATTGAAATATTTTAAATAAAGAATACTACCCTGGTGATGATCGTATACTTGAACCAAACCATTTTTTACAGATACTCGACTATCATAATGGTTTATTTTAGAATTTGAAAGACCAATTATATATTCATTGACATTCAAAGGTCGAGATTTTATGTCATTTGGAATACTATTTAATTTAAGTTTATTTTTCACTTTACCGGTTTCTGTATCCCAAACCTTCACTGATTGATCATATGAAGCACTGAAAATAGTTGAACCATCATCATTAAAATCTAAAGCTCTGATCGCTTTTGAATGACCACAATAGTCTCTTAGACATTGCCTATTATGATAAAAATCCCATAGTTTTATCATATTATCATTACCACCAGACAAGAACAAATGTCCTGTCTTTGGAAAAAATTTCAGGTCTGTAGCACCATTGGAGTGTCCCTTATACCTATAAATTTGCTTTTTTGGTAAAAAGCATTTAAATGATAAAGAAGGTTTATATAAATCAGTTTCAATGTTACTAGATGGAGTTAAAAACGATCTTCCTTTATAATCTTTCACAGATGTACCATAAAATTGAGATGTCTCTTCAATATCTTTTTCTTCAAAGCTATTATCTTCCCCACCCAATTGCAAATCAATTTCAGGTTCAACACCAGATGTCTCAAGGTCTTCACTATCGCTATCCCACGAACCCCATGGACCTTTCAATTTCCGTTTTTTCCTTTTATATCTCAATTCAGATTTAGTTGGCTTGGAAATTCTTTTCTGATTACCAAGTTTATTATCATGATAACTTTGCTCTTCTTCAGATGATGAACTGTATACTATATTTAAGTTCATTTTTAAAACTGCTATTCTCACTCATTCGGTTGTATTGGACCGTTTCTATCTGAGTTACTAAAATTAACAATGTTCTAGTAGATAGAAACTGTAATTTATTCATTTATAACTTATTTTTATAGAAGGTTGAATTAAAGCGGCCGTCTCAAATTTATCGATGTGACAGATATTTGTTCATTTGAAGTGAAGTCATTGAATGATGTATTGTAGCATTGAATATGCAAAAAGTTATTAATTACTCAAAATAATATGACTATTTAATTATAAACAAGTATACTAATTAATTATAAACAAGTTTAGTAATTAATTATATACTGTAACATTACAAATGACAAGAAATGCAAAATGAAGATGACAAATATGAGAAGAGTATACAAATCATTTTTTAGATTTTGTTTTTTTAATTAGTTTCTTTTTTATATGTTTTTTGACTTTTGTCTTTCTTTTCTCTCTTTTTGCATCTTTAGCTTCTTGCTTACGTTTCTTTTTATCATCCTTATCCTCATATCTCTTTCCCTTCAATTGTTTTTCTTCATCGCTATATTCTTCATCATCTTCATCACTTTGATCTTCGTTTTCAGAACTATCAACATCATCTGAGCTTGATAATTCATAGTCCGAATCAGATTCTTCTTTACCAGTTCCATTATCGCTCATATCATTGTTTATGTCATATTGTGTGGATGCCACGAAATTCTTTTGATTATCTGAAGCAATTAAGGTTTTCAACAGATCAAATTTACCATCTGTAAACCTGTCAAAATCTCTTTCCTCTAAACCATCTAAATTCCTAACTAAGTGTAATGATCTAAAGACTTCATCCTCAAGTTCATCTTCAGCAGATTTTTTAATTGGTAGATACTGTAATATATAAGCCCTTAAATCATCAGAGCTCTTTAAGTCACCAGTAAATTTATCTAAGTTCGTAGAAATTACAAATTGAAAAATAATTCTTTCAGGAAAAATATCGATACCCATCTTTTCGAAATATCCGTTCACATTTTTAATATCCATTCTTAAAAAGTCTAAACTCATTGGATGTTCAGGTTCCACACTTTGAGAAACATCAATCATGTATAGCTTATCGTCATGAACAATAGTGTTATATTCTGACAAATCTGCATGAACTAACCTACAAACTTGATACAATAGACGTATATATGCAACTAATGTATGATAATAAAATATTATTTCTTCCCTGTCCTTGTATGGAAAATCTCTTAATCTCGGAGAGGCAAACCCATCACCTCTACCTAAGAATTCCATCACTAAAACATTTGATTTGACTTCAATTGGCTCTGGGGCCGGTATAACACCACTTTGATATATTCTTCTTAGGTTACGAAATTCTTTTTCTGCCCAAATTTTAATCATCTTTCTTGGATTATGTTGTGATCTCGCATTTCTAAAACGATATTCTCCGTCAACATAACGTTCACGATCTTTGAAAACCAAAATAGAAGTCTTGTAAATTTTAATGGCATATTCTTTTCTATGTTCCAACTTTGCTTTTTCTTCTTCGGATTGGACCTCTTTAATATCAGCTTTTCCTGGTATTAATTCTTTTGTTAAGACATCTTTTAGATCATTTAATTTCTCGCCAGGATTAGAAACAGAGGAGGTATTACCAGTTCCTGCAAATGCATGGTAAACATTAGCTTCTTTACCAGTACTCAAACAACCATTGAATGCTGAGATAACACCTCTATTGATAAGGGCTTTTAGAAATCTCATAGTACGGGGATCCAATACATTTTCAACAGTTGCCCTATTGGCTTTATCTTTATTGGTTTTACCTCTATTGTCAGATAATTCATCTGTTTTAATTTTATGACCATACTTTTCCAAAATTTTGGAATTTATATGTTCTGAATCATGAACTTTTAATTTATCAAACTTTTCTTCTAACGACATATTTATTCTATCAGTTCTATCTATCTAAAATATTAGATTAAGCACTATTTCAACTAAATATAATTCGTACTATGTTGCCACTAGAATATGATCCCTTCCAAATATCTCAAGGTAATAACTTATGTAACTTTTTAATGATATAATTATAAAGTATTCTATTGCATCTCATCGAGAAGTTCTGTAAAATTTTTATATTTTCTCCTTTGAGTTCAAATACCAAGATTCGGCGGCTTTTCAGAATTTTAAAGCTATTGTAGTATTAAAAGAGGAAAAACTGAATCTGATGTTTAAAACTAACTTGAAGTTATGCTTATGAACTAAGTACATGTATTAATACATACACACATACATACATAGATACATACACAAATATATATCTTTAATTTATCGTGTGAAGGCAAAAATAAACACAACTGTGCATACATAACTACCATACACTATTTTTGAAAGATATTTGTTAGATTGTTGTTGTATTAAATAGTAAATACAAATACCCTCACATTTCAATTAGACACATATTTGCATTATAATAGCATCTGGATTTTATTAGATTCAAAGGATAATTAAAAATAATAGCAAGAAATAAGATATAAAAATGGTAATTGGAACTTCAGGAAGAGTTAGAATTCAAACTCCAAAATTATTACCCAAATCATTTTTCGGGTTTTTACCTCTATACATTGGTGTTGAAACTGTTTTAGGAATTACAATATTTAACAAGTGCAGTGGTATCTATGGTATTTTGGCTCTTTTTACAGGCCATCCTCTGAGTGCTATTCAATGGCTTTCATATTTATGGTCTACTTTCACGTTGATCATATATGCTCAAGGTTTATTTCAAGTCCACCATCCTGATTTATTAACTTATTGTCAAATTTTAGTCACATACACAATTGATACATTATGTACCTTATTTTTTACCATTTATTTTTGTGCACAATGGTTTAGTGAAGAATCAAGTTCTGAGGAGAAGATTAGTGCATCGAATATGGTCGATAAATATAACCAAGGTGCTTCTGAATCTTATGAGTTTTTCTGGACCACCACTCTAACAGTGTTAGCTTTGGTATCAAGATTTTATTTCAATTTAATACTTTCATCCTTTACGCAACAGTTATTTTTCCATCCAAATTATATGGTTGACCAAGATGATGTAGAACAAGATTTGAAAAACAAACCCAGAATCTATCAATGGTGGATTAAGTCAAAGAAAAGTTGTTATCACACAAGCAAGCGTCTCTTAGCTTAAAATCAAACTAAAATCAAAGACAACTACTAGTAGCATATAGAAGGATAAACTCAATTGAATACAAGATGATATTTAAATTAGAAACATTTATACAGATCAGTTTTAAACATCAGCTTATTTATATTTGAAGTAATATACATACACACATATAAACAAATAGATTAACAAATGATACAAAATTACATTAATTTACAAGATTTTAAATGGCCGTGATTTATTTTTTTGTATGACACAAATTATTATCCTCTTTAGAATGATAACTCTACTTATTGAGAAACAAGTGTCACCAACCAAATCTTGTGACGTCCACTGATTAGAGAAAAAATATTGAAAGAGATCAATTAGATACTTGTAATCGGTGGGATCCTATAATACAATAATGTATCATCCGTTGAGGCAATTATTGTTTCAATAGTTATCCATAACAATAACATTGAGTATCGATATAAGGATACAACTCAAATGCACCAACATATCTCTTAGTTGAATAATTTATTCATACCGTAACAGGGTTGCATTTCAGCTTGCGAAGACAAAACCTTTCGGAGTACGTCCAGCCGATATATAAATAAATCTACACCTTTACACCACCAAGAAAATTTTAAAACTCAAAAAACTTTGTATACTAAATTGTACAACAAATTTCAATTCAAGCAGTATCCTAAGGGATCAAAATGGGAACAGCGAATAAAGACAAACGTATCTCTTGATAATATTGTACAGCAAAGAACATCACAACGAAGTAATCTCAAAGGTTTTCATTTTGTTAAAAAAACTTATAACAAATAGTATTGGGGGTTAGATCAAAAGCTGAGGAAGGTTTGGTCTCTTGTCTGTCTTTAAGGAGAATTATTTTTTTTTCAATTGAGCTTTACAGTCGGTTACACAACAAATATGTAACCCACCATAATGCATTGTATATATAGTTGTCTGACTGCCCCCTCCCCCCAAAAGATTTTGATCCAAAATAAAGTTGTTTGAATGAAATATCGCATTCGTAAATATACGTAAATTATTCTACGTAATGATACTAATTGATTTTTTAAATAGGTTATATGATAGTAAAGTAGAGTAGTAAGAATTCCAATTGGCATCATTTTATATACACATGGATATTACATGAATGATATTCAATGATAATCATTTGAAAAGCAATTTTTTGATAACTTGTTGCTTGGTTGAACAGCATTCAACCCCAGTTTTAGTAGAATTACAGAATGGGGCCAAGAAGGGAAAGAAGTTGCTTAAATTAAATTTATAATCTTGCATAATACTTCTATCATTCATTTCAATTGTATAATTTATTGTAAAGTAAATACAAAAATTATAACACCGATTGAAGAATGATGGAATTTACTTAAATCCATGAGTATATAAACATCACTTAATTTGAGTTCTGCATTCCAAAACATTCATTTAAATATTTTTTTAACTAATTTGAAATACTAGAAAAATCCCTTAATATTAATTAATTACAAATTTGAAACTTTTTTCACATCACAAGAAAACAAATTCTACTTAATAGCTTACTTGTATTTAAGACAAAAAAGAAACAGAAAATAACTATATCAACTTTTAATTATCATGCCACTTTCGAATTGCACTTTGACTACTACTTTAAACGATGGTAAGGTTTTACCATATGTTGGATTAGGTACATGGTTATCCAAAGAAAATGATGCTTACAAAGCTGTTCTCGCTGCTTTAAAGACCGGTTATAGACACATCGACACTGCTGCTATTTATAGAAACGAAGTCGAAGTTGGCAGAGCCATCAAGGATTCTGGTGTTCCAAGAGAAGAAATATTTGTTACAACAAAATTATGGGGTACACAACACAGACACCCTGCTGATGCTTTGCAACAATCTTTAGAAAGATTAGGGTTAGACTACGTTGATTTATACCTAATGCATTGGCCTGTACCAATCAATGATAATCAATGTAAAGCCGATGGTAATTATTTACAAATTCCAATGAACCCAGATGGTACCAGAGATTTAGATTTAGAGTCTTGGAACTTCATCAAAACATGGGAATTGATGCAAGAATTACCAAAGACAAAAGTGAGATCAATCGGGGTTTCAAACTTCTCAGTTAACAACATCAAGGACCTTTTAGCATCTTCAGGGAACAAGGTTACTCCAGTTGTTAACCAAGTTGAATTACATCCCTTATTACCACAATTTGAGTTATCTGAATTCTGTAAGTCGAAAGGAATTGTTATGGAGGCATATTCACCATTAGGTAGTACAGGTGCTCCAATTTTAGCTTTGAAAACAGTTAATGAGATTTCAAACTCACTTGATATTCCACCAGCTAATGTTGTTATTAGTTGGTTAGTTCAAAGAGATATTGTCGTATTACCAAAATCTGTCACAGAATCAAGAATTATTTCTAATTTAAAAACCACAGAATTACCTGCCGATGCCTTTGATAAAATGAATAATATTTCAAAAGTTGAAGGAGAAAAAAGATCGGTTTCCCCAAACTGGACTCCATTCGTTCCATTCGTTTAAATAGTTAGTACTACTTTTTTATTTTTAATTTATATGAAAATAATATAATGATTACGAATTTTAGATTAACTCTACTGATACATTAAGTAAACTTTTGTCGAACTGAAGCACAAACAAGCGGCTTAGAATAACATCTATTAATTTCAAAGTATAAATATTATATTGAATTAAAATTTGTCTTGTAATTTAGAATGTGAGAATATAGAATAAAGAATATATGAATTTGCTATTAATAGTATCATGCATTTAACAATAGGCCAGGGTGACATCTAAACTCAATCCTACCTTTTTGTTATCGTAACCATGAACTAAAGGCACTCGATATGCCAAATTCATTGATGAATTATCACCTATATAGATCAAAGAAACAATTGTATCAACAGATGATTTATCAATATAATTTTTGTAATTTTTAGAATTATTAATCCCTAATACAGATAATTGGAGTCTTAATGGACATATAAGGGGAATGTTTGGAACTTTGAAAGAAGAAATAAGACCCAGTTTATTTTTCAAATTGATTTCATCATTAATTAAATGCTTAATTATTCCTTTTTTATTGTCCCACAGAGTGCCATCATTAAAGTTGGATAATGCTGATTGTAGCGGGATGTTAACCTCGCTGTCCAACACTAACGAACTTGTTATTCTGTCATTCAAACCCGAAATATGCCTCTCAAATAATAAATTGAAAACAGATATATTTTTCGTGGGCTCTGATTTTAATGAGTTTTCTTCATTAAATATATGTTGGTAATTTAACTTAATGTACTGACCACCAGTTGGGAAATGTGAAAAAAAGATGCGTGAATCTTTTTTGAATTGAGATTTAAAACATACCTTTGACACAATTTCATCATTCACATTTCCAACAATTTCAGTTTCTGAGTCTTCATCTGTCAGTGGACCAAATGACTTTTTACTAATTAAAAAATTCAAACCACTATAAAAAACTGGGAAGGGTTTTAAATCATTTGTTAACTTCAATTTTTGTAATCCTGCGTTTAGTTCATATTTTGTAATACAATCGCCTGTTGATCTATCAACCATATAGTCTCCTTCCAGTACTGTTCGAATGGATGGATTAATCAATAAAGGTAAAGAAAGTGATGAGTTTATCGATTTTTTATCAATTGATAAAGTTTCTGGTTTAAATTCTAAATCTGCCCTTATTGCTGCTCTATCTGAAATTCCAAAAGAATTAACCAAATCTCGGACAAACGTAATCTTATTATTCGACTCAGATGTATTGAAAATGACACTAGTTTTATCATTTACTATATTCAATGGTGTTAAATTAACGGTTGCAAGAAATGGTACAATCGATTCAATGCCTATTTCATCACTAGCTGTTTTTAACGACAGATTAGTCGAAGAACTCTTTGCCTCTAAATCTAAGTTGACTGATACATCTTTATATAAGCCAGTAAGTAATAGCTTATTGCGTACATTTTTAAATGATTTATTAAAATCTTGAACACTCTTTACAGGACCAGAAATCAGATCATGTAATAAATTCTTATAAAATGTATCTGATAAAGCCAAACCAGGACCGTTTTTGATTATAATTTGGGATAAAAGCAACGGTTTAGTGTTAAATGATGATGTCTGAGGACTATTTAGGACATTATCACTACCATTTAATTTCGACATTATTTATTCTTAATACCTAAAATTTACGATATAGTTTTTATCTAATAACCCGCTAAGTTTTGTGTGGTCTCACAAACAATTCGTATACTGTTCAGTTCTTGGTATAGTATATTGATGATTATATATTCAATCACTTCCAATTAATCAATGATATAATAATCTAAACTATCTAAACCCATTTTTGTGTATAGATTAATAAGTTGTTATTATTTAATCAATGGAGGAACCCTTTGTTTTAATAGAATAGCTTTAATCTTTGTTTCTTATGACATTTTGCGCAGTATCTTATTCCGCTCTTGGGAGCGTTAACTATGTCGTTGATAGTAAAAACTTGAGCATTCAAAATCAAGGAATTTAATAGGTTGTAAAACTCAAATTATTTATTAACTGAATATAGTGAGCAAATGTTCAGAACTCATTTTAAGATCCAACATAATGTATCCTTCTTTTAATAGATATGGTCACAATCATCTTCTGATTACTCAGGTAACCATAATTTGATATTGAATCTTATTTTATTACGTTTTATTTAAGTCTATATAGATATTTTATTATAATAATAATTGCCTAAAAATTAAAATGAACAATTGTAAGTGCAATCTTTTGTTTCAATATCATATTATCCTGAATCACAGCTGTATTTTTTGCAAATGCAAAGGACAGCTAGATGAAACAAACAAAATAATTAACAGAATGGCAAAAAACTTCACTGAACACAAGAAAAGTGTTTAGGTAGCATTTTCAAACAGATCACTTAAAATATAGCAACGTATTCATCGTAACAAAAAATACAACATGTTATAGATTCCTAAACAAAACAGTCATTACCGGGCAATATATATATTGGTTTAATATTGAACACCAATTAAGTAATCAGCTAATTGTTCAACAATTTTAGTTGCTTCACCAGCCTGGACAGTTGGTGGATAATGAGCAATAATGATTGTTTGCTTTGTTCTAACACAAACAACACCTTCGGCATCATGTCTACCATAAATACTTCTATCGTCAGCTCTTAATAACATGAACTTTTGACCTTGGATATGTAAACCACTTGTTTGCAAACCAGAAGGGTCATCGAAACCTTTTGCAATTTCGGTAGCTTCTTGAGCAGATAAAGCTAAGCCACCAGAAGCAGCCCAAGCAGCATCACCAGCTCTAGAGTATAAAGCAGCCTTATCGACTTTACCAGTAGCCAATAAGTTATCAGTATAAGCTAAAAGGAAAAAAAAATGTAACAAAATATAAATACAGTTGGAAAAGTGCAACGAAAAAAAAAATTACCAAAATTTGCCATAAATATCACTATGAGAATGAAACTTACATGTTCACACACATTATTTATTGAACCCAATTTTCTTTTTGTTCCTCTTGTATTTAATTTAGTTTTTAATTTTTTTTTTGTTAGTATATTAATAGTTCAACAATATTCAACGGTTTTCAAAATATAATAATATAAACATACCTTGCCAAGACATATTTTTTTAATGATTGAATTATAATTTTATGAATTATATCTTCTGAGTCTTTGTCTTTTATGTATTTTTTTTATAAACAATCTATCGATGTAATTAAAATTTAAAATAATAATAATATATTAAATTTCCAAATTAATCAGATATAAAAGGGTATTATATTGTAATAAAAAAAAAACCTAGTAAAAAGGGGTTGAAGTTGGGTATCTGTTTTATGAGAATACTTTAAATTCAAGAACTTTAAAATTCAATTACAAATTACATAACAAAAGAGTAATTTTTAATAAACATAAGTTATGAGTTTCACTAAATCAATATTAAAAACCATCAATTATTGTTAATTAACTTTAATTTAAAGTTAATTATATTAACAAAAAGTGATTTAAATGAATATGAAATTAAAAAAATATTCAGTATATTAAATTAATTTTCTTTCTTTCTTAATTTCATTTATTACGTGTTGCGTGATTGTGCGTGGTGTATTCTCTCTGTAATATTTTTTTTTTTCATTTGGGTTTTAGTGTATTACAGAGAAGATGAAATATATGAACAAACAGAAATCAAATCAATTCAATTCAATTCAATTCTATTCAATTCAATATATATTTTATCTTGTGGGCCAGTTTCGCTAAAACTGATCTCTTTATATTATTGAATTTCAAAATTCTCAAATAGTAAGTAAAATCATATAAGGTGCTTACATATAGTTTACATATCTCTACATTGTATAGGAATTTTAAATCGTGATGATTAGTGTATAGTCGGTAGTATATATGCTTGTTACTCTATCATTAATGTGGTGTATTTCTAACTATTTTACCAGTTCACCACACACACACACACACACACATATCTGTACATTTATGACCATAATTAAGAGTCGATTTTATTTACTATCGAATGTCTCTCGTGTGAAATGATCATATGAACACAAGACCAGTAATATGGAATCTCGAAGATACATCAACTTATTGTAATGGCATATATATATATATATATATAACGTATCTGGTAGTGATTTTCACTAAGTTTAGTAGTGTTCCAATTAAAAGAATGAATGCAAAGTGGTTAATAATTGCTTATTAAAAATTTCTTGAAACTTCAATATAGACTCTATATTTAATTCTACCGAAAATATCTCTATGTTTCAATTATTCTAATTACCTTTCAATTGAAATCTATGTTTCATTAAAAATCATTATGTATTTTATATAATTTACAGAAGTTAACAGTATCTAATCCTATTCATCATCCTCATCATCAAGAATAGCAACTTTTCTTCTCTTTGGTTCTTCCAATTCAAAATTATTTTCTCTTTTTGAGTTCTGCAGTCTCTCAAGGTTACGTTCTTCTTCTTCTTCATTATCATCTTCTTCCTCTAGATCTTCATCATCTTCGTCTTCATCGTCATCTTCATCCTCTTCACCAATATCTTCATCTTCATCATCTACTATAAAATCGTCTTCCTCATATTCATCGACCCTACCCCTTGATTCGTCATCATATGGAGTTTCTGTACGTTTTCTTGAATTAGAACCTGATGAGCCATAGCCTCCTTTACTAAACCCAAGCGAATCAAGTGATTCTTGCTCATTTTCTAATTCCTTTAACTTCTTCTTTCTTCTGTCCCTAAACATTTGACTTTGTCTCTTTTCCAATTCTTTCTTTTCAATTTCTGGATCAACGTTGATAATCATAGAACGAGGACCTTCATTAGATTTAACATTTCTTCGAACTATGGCTTTAGATAGTCTTTGATGTAGTTTAGAATTGGTAGAGATTGGAACAAACATGACGGATTTTGTAATTTCACCACTATCTACACATTGCATCAGTTCCTGTTGATCATGTGAAACAGTTAAAAATGTATTATTAATATCATTTACTAAAATGTCAGTGTAATCATTACCAATTTTTAATGAGTACGAGCCATCCGACCATTGGACAATTTGAGAGTTCGATTCTTTGTAGACAGTCTGGTTAGAATCACGCGAATATCTCCAACGGATGGTATTTTCATCAATTAATCTATCACCTATACGGTCTTCCACATTGGTAGTGTTTTCTAGACGTTCTTTAACGTGCACTTCAAATTGAGGTGGGTCAAATGGAATGGGATTGATTGTTAAAAATGGAGGTAATTTGGCATAATATGCTGATTTGTGTTCACCATTTTTTTCATTGGATTCATCTGTATCATCTTCTCTAATCTTATGTGGAACAATGTGTCTGACTATTTCTACATCAGCTTCTTTAAATTCATTTGTATTTTCTTCTTGGTCATATTTGGTATAATCATCTTCACCATAGAATTTTCTTGTGTACATAGCATGTTCTTCATCCTCGTCATCATCCATATAACCCCTCCTTCTTTCTGTAATGTCAACTTCATCATCACCTGCTTCATCTTCACTATTCTCAATATTTTTTTTCCTTCTAACTATTATTTCATCATCTTCATTATCCTCATCATCATCATCACCGAATAAATCATCAATGTCTTCTTCTTGTTCTTCTTCAACGTCATTATCGCCTACATCTTTTGTTTCATCTTTATCTTCGCTTCCTACATCAACATCTTGACCAGCAGCCAAAGAATTATCGGAATGACTAGTGTCACTACTGTTTTTATTTACAGTGTTATCATTTGATGCAGATATGTCTTCCTTATTTTCAAAAGTTTCATCGGACATTCTGACTATCTTTAAAACAGTATCTTGTCTTTCACTAAACTAGTCTGTTATCGTGCTTGATCAGATAGGTAACTGATAATTTATCAAAATGAATTCAATTGAAAATATTATTGTTACTTTGACTGTCTTATTTTAATTAGAAATGTATTTAACTTGAAAGTTATTCAGACAATACAATGTGTAAACACTTAACTTTTCAATTAGTATTAATTAACTTTTCATTAAATTTTAAGTTGAATTTTGTTTTTTTTTTTTGCTTTTATGATTTTTACCCAAAACTCTCAAAATATTCATCCAGTGAAAAGCAAATACGAAATTGAATTTTTCAAATGATGTTCTCTTCTGGACGATGAAACACACGTAGAGAGAAGAGAGAGTGCATCGAAATGAAAAAAAAAAAAAATTCGAATTGACTACAAATATTAAAAACTTAAAATAATTAAACACAGGGACTACATTTAGATTAAGCTTCTACATAATTAAAGAATAAATTGTTACAATATATAAATGTTAAGAATAAAAGCAAATAATTATTACTTGTTGAATGGTTAATGTGGTTCTTGCTACAATAACAAGATTAAGTATAAGTTGAGGTACTTACTCCTGAATTTGATTGTTTTTATGGTTTCTTTAGTGAAAAATTCTAATGATCATTTTAAGATTCAACGTGTACTTTTATATATGCCCTTATTAACTTGCTTTTCTGTTGATAATGAATATATTATGCTAATTATTGATTGATAAATATTTTATTAGTTGTTAATTATATTTTTGAAACTATATAAATATGACAAATATCTTCAAATATTAATGATAGCTCTCAGTGCCAAAATATTTTTTTGTGTCTATTAATAATGTCAGTTTCGTTTTTGTAAATTGAGACATATATCGTTCCTTTCTACAACTGTTTGAATGAGTATACCCAATAATTAATTGCAATAAAACCAATTCGGTCTAGGTTTTTTATATGGAACCATTTTTGTTACATTATATTCTTTTTATTTTCCATTATTGAAAGGTTAACAATGAGCGAAAAACATGTTATGTGTGTAGTGCTATTCTTAATAATTATAGTCACAACAAGTTATGAAGCTATTATATTTGGATTATTTAAACACCTCCAAAAGGAAATCGGTAAATTTGACATTTATAATTTGAATGCTTATTATCAGTATTTAAGGGAACAGGATTTGATCGTTAATCAATATAATTACACTCATACTATGGTCTCAAATGACCCCAAAATAAATTCATATTCCGTCGGTGTGTATTACTCCAATTGGTCACCATATTCACCAAGATTAGTCTTTCCTCATGATTTAGATCTCAAAAAGATTTCAAACGTATATTATTCTTTCTTCTTAGTTAATAAAGATGATGGTAAGATTCAATCTACCGATACCTGGTCTGACTTCGAAATGAATAACTATAAATCGTTATTTATAAAGAAGTTTAAACCAAAAAAGGAATTTTTATACAACAAAAAAGAATTTAAACAATTGCTACCTATGGGTTGTGTTGGTGAATTTTTCTATTTAAGACATTCTAAAATTCTAAATTCAGATGCTGCTGCTAACCAATTCAAAGTTTCAATGTCAATTGGTGGATGGTCAAATAGAGAAGCATTCCCTGAAATGGTCCGTGACCCTGAGAAAGTAAATAACTTTATTGATTCATGTATACTGAACATGCTTCGATATGGCTTTGATGGTATAGATTTGGATTGGGAATTTCCAGAAAATGATGACTATGAACCACATATGTATTTGGAAATCATAAAAAGATTAAAATTAAAAATGATCGAGTTAGAGAATGATATTTTCAATGGAACTCAAAACGACACCGTGCATCCACTTCATTTCGAATTATCTGTAGCAGCACCTGCCTTTTCTGAAAAATTAAATATTTTACCGATTAAAGAAATGGATAAGTATATAGATAAGTGGAATATGATGACATATGATTATCATGGTGAATGGTCAAATAAGACCGGTTATCATTCAAATTTGTTCGTCCCAAAAAGTTACAATCCTATAGCTAAACGAACTATGTTTAATTCTGGAGAAGCTCTTTGTGGTGATGATGCTATAAAATATATGACAAATACCTTGAATATAAATTCGCAAAAAATTATACTTGGTATGGCTGCTTATGGTAGAGGATTTTCTGGCGTGCAAGTTAGCCATAAAGATGACAAACCTCTTGGAAAAAATTTTAAAAGGGCAATTGGATCAAATCCTGAAGAACCGGGAGTATGGAATTACAACACGTTACCTATCAAAGGAAGTACAGAAGAATTTGATGAAGAATCTGTATCAGCATTTTGTTACAATCCTAAATCAAAAATATTTGTGGCTTATGACAATGTTGATTCTATGGTTAAAAAGGGAGAGTATGTTAAAAGTAATAAGCTTGGTGGGGGTTTTTGGTGGGAGGCATGTGGAGATAATTTTGATAACCCTGATAAATCATTGTTAAACGCATTTTCTTACACAATCAATAATATATCGAAAAACTCTTCTATTTATACTAACGAATCCACATTGAAATATTATTTAGATAGGTTTGGTAATGAAGAATTTTTATCAAAATATATAATATCAGTATTACAACGCACTGTTAGCGAAAAAGCCAATGATTGATTTGCTTATTATTATCCTAAGATTATCAATTTAGTGATTTTATTAAATAACATTAACAAGAAAAGAAAGACTTATTTAGTTTTACAAGACGCGCCACTAACATTTGGGCTTATTTAACAAGGATCTATCTATCTGCATATATAACTGAATCACGCTGCCCTATTTTATGATCAAAGATCTTTCTTTTGAAGAGAATATACTATGATAAATAAATGTAGATTATAATTACCATCAAAGTTAGAATATATATTTCAACCCAAGTATAAATAAAATCCAGTTCTTTTTATGACTTCATTTAAGTATATCAATTTATAAAAGTAACCAATATATTATATATTTAAATTTTAATCGGTATTATTACCGCCAATCACCCTTTTTAGTGGTTGAACATCTTGTTTACTATCATGCTTAACGTAAACTAAAAAGTATGGCGTTGCTGTATTACCTTCAACAAAATTAAATACCTCTTGCTCAGGCACTTCTGTTAAAGTTTCATCATTGTATTTTCTCCAAATATTGTTTTGTTCGAAGTCTTTGATGTAAATCCAATAGTGCCCATAGCTGGCTTCTCCCCTATGTATAAAAACAGCAAATAGATCGTATCTGATATCTTTAAACATATCAAATTGAATACTAATCTTTTCATCCAAATATTTGATCTCAGTATATATGCTGGATAATTGCTCATCAATATCGTTCAGTTTTGCCTCTATTTGAGCTATTAAAAGCTGCTTTGAAGATACAGATATATCATTACTCTCTAAAGTTGAAGACATTAAAAGCCTCTTTGTCTCTATCAGAGATTCCTTTCTAGAAAGTCCTAATTCGTTCTTACTTAAAAATTCTTTTTGTCTTTTCTTCAATTCTAATAATTTCTCCTTCATTGCGGCTGTATTTTCTTTTGTTTCTATCAAAATGGAATCTTCGGTCTCTGCGTATCTATCCATATACAATTCATTACCGAATGGTAATGGTTCTATAGATTTAAAAGGCATAAACCTTTCTCTATCATAGTACACTCTCTGAATTTGAATCTGTAATATTGTTGGAAATTCAGTTATTGCCAAAGTCTTTCTGACTTTACCATACTCTTCCATCTCAAGAGTCTCATCATTGAAATATGAATCTAATGCATCATAAATATCTTTTGGATGGTCTCCGATATTGACTAACAAGGATAAAAATCGTTCATATTTAACCCTGGTCACTTTAGTACTATCAAGTGGAATGATACGTTGTTGAGTTTTTCCGAAAAATAGCTTCTTAACCAAATCAATTTGTTCACCGTCATCATCTAAAAATAAAGGAGAATCGGCTGATTCAATTTGGTTCAAAACATTACCGATACATTCTGTTACATCTTGCTGACGACCCATTTCCAAAGCATTCTCCAATTGATCAGCACTAATCTTTGCAACCTTACTAGATGTGCTTGAAACATTTTTGGAATCAGCTATATGTTCAGTTGCCTCAGTTTTGCTATCGAAGTCAATTAAAATTTCATCTGCGGTTGATTCTAAATCATGGAATGTAGTATGATCATTAACTTCGGTATCACCTGTACGCGAGTCATCCGATTCAAATTCAACTTCAACGTTGCTAGGTGCAAAAGCTAGATATGCCAATTCTTTCTTAGGTGTTACACACCTTGATTGAGTATAAATCATTTCTGAAAACAGATCTCGAAGCTGGTAAACAAATTGGACTGAACGCTCCACTTCAATATTGTTAGTTACTCTTCCACCAATTCTACGAACTACTCCTTGGTAGTTTAATCTGCTTTCTATATCTTTGAAAGAGTTTTTGTAGTTAATAATCTCTTCTCTCAATGGTGAAATCGCAAAATAATATTGTAACAATGAGTTCAGGTAACATGTATTACCTATGTTATTTAAACCAGCAGGCCAATTTTCTGCCGGTAAACATGACGGGTCTATTACACCTGTCTCCAGGAAATGGCTTATTAATTTTGAATTCCTTTCAAAAGCAATTTTTGTTAAAGCTGCTTTGAGTTTCAATAGTTGCTCAAATTCTACAATTGTGTCATTGAACCATTTTTTTTGAAATACTTCTAAAACAACATCATCACTAGCATTTTCATTTACTTGTAAAAGTAGCAAGGCAGATCTGTATGAGAAAGTATCTGGACCGTAATATTCCAGAAATTCAGGACTCTCTTGGATTAAAAAATCAAACAATGCAATACTTCTTCTGGTTATTGCTACAGTGTACAAAGCTCTAATACAATCTGTTTTAAGCCCAGGCGCATCATTTATCTTAATCGAGTAGGCTGTCTGAATTATATCATCATCAACAGATTCGTCAATCTCTAACATATTGTATGCTGTTTGGTTACTCAAATAGGGCTCATGATCTACAAAAAATTTCAATTGATTGGATTTCTTGGCAGTTGCTAAGATACGCAAGGCATTTCTTAAATTTGTGTGTCTAGTTTTACTCAGATTTTTATCCTTTAATTCTGACTGATAAATTGTCATTATCAAAGAATCTGCTAATGTGTGTAACTGAATAACTGAGGAGTCCAAATTAAATGTAGTTAAGGCTGCTTCTACTGTCTCATTGCCTACTATGTCAAGTTTTGAACAGTATGATACCAACTGATATGCATTTTTAGCATTAGCTATAAATTCTAAAGAATCATAATAATGACCGACATTGTCAGCATCTAATTTAGAAAACAATTCAAATAACTGAATGATAGTTCTTTCAGAATATACATATGAAACAGATAAATTAATGAAATGATAGTCTGTATCATAATTTGATTGGCTCTCTAAAGGCAAGCTTCCACCTCTTTCCTGAACAAGTTGCTTGAAAAATGTATTCGTAAACGAAGTTTGTAATAAATTAAAAGTACGTAAAGATTTAGATGACTTCTTTAATTCTTCTTCTGTTAAAATGCTAATCATCATTTTACCTAGAAATATTAATTCCAGACATTTCCTTGTTATGGATTCTCTTATTTTTCTTGTTTCAATATTTTTTATATAATCAGTAAGATCAGGTGGTTCGTATTCTATAATTGTCTCTCCAGATTCTACATCTTTTTCATATTCCTCTTTAAAACCATATTTTGTAATTAACCACTCCGTATTGATATGTAATTTTAGTATCGGATTATTGGAGTGAATTCTTTTTATTGGATCGGAAGTTAATTTCCGTGTTAGTGGTCCTTTAAAAACCTTAAAGAGACTATTTAAACATTCAATACTTGTCGGAATATCATTATCTCGCGGCTCTTCTCCCTCAGGTAGTGACATCAAATACCTATCTTTAATTGCGGAGGTTGTGAATAACATTCTTTCTTCTTCAGAGTCGAACTCAGGTTTCATTATCTCAATCACTATCAATTTATTCGTATCATCACTAACATATAAAGCGTAATCTATCAAGTTTGGATTGGCTTTATCGAAACTCAACAAATCTTTTTTATCAAATGGATGCAATTCCTTTAGTAAATGATACCTGGAAGGGCCTATTACTCTTCGTGTTCTTTCGAGAATAGATCTTGTTTTTACAGTAATTTTTACGTGGTTTATTTTGACACTTGGTAAATCATCAATAACATTTACGTGTTGATTTGGATCAATTAGTACCCCCATGAAGACATCAATTTTATTGTGAAGTGGACAAGTAACTGATTTGTATTCAAATTTACTTTGAATAATAATTTGATCAACAACTGATCCAATAATATTTGGTTTGATTTGATTTCTAAATTTAGAATAATTTATCATTGACTGTTTTAGAATTCCTTCGGTAATTTGGGTGTCATTATCCAAATTATTGATATGATTCATAAGTGGTATTGAAGATAGTATATCATCAAATAGTCTATCAGAAGTTTTCATTGGGAATTCATTTATTATATCTTCATATAATAACTTGGTACCGTCATCTATTTCTTCCAAATCAATTTCATCAGTAATAACAGAAACTGGAATTTCTATACCGTTAGATAAATTAGTATCGGAGTTCGATTCAGTAGAAACAGGGCTTTGATTATTAAGACCTAAACTTGAATGTAGTTCAGTATCTATTTCCATAGATTCTGAATCAACTTCGTATTCAGCATCGTTGATTTCACTATCCTCTAACATTTAGTATTCAATTAGGGAAATTAATTTGTTGAACTAACTGTAATGGAGAATAAAAGGAGTAAAATGCTTTTTTATAATGAACCAGAATAATAACAACAATAACAACTATAGAAGTTTAATATTTAACTTTATAGAATAATTAGTAAAATAGTTTGGTCTAATGTTGTTACTTTAATTACCTATACACTTCTGTGTTTCTTAATATTGTTTTAAGTATTATTTATAAATGGCAAATGCTTATATGGATTATATGCAATTGGATTCAGTAGATTTATTAAAAATATATTTCAGTTTTATTTTTTTTCTTTTAATGTACTAACAGTATAAACTATTATGCTAATTAATTAATTCAATTAGATAATATTTATCGAAGGATCTAGCAAGATATCGTGTGTATACATCTCATTCAGAATATCTTTAACTCATCCTTTTTTTATTTCGCTAATTATATAATAGTTTCCTGATCTTTAATTATTAAAAGTTCCAACGAGGTTTAAGTGGCAATTGGATCATTTAATACGTACAGTGAGGGATCACGAAGATTCAAGTATAGTGAACTATGTTTAATTAAGGAAGTTGACGAGATATTAGAGATTCAATAGAAACATTCAATATATGTATCTTATTAAGAAATTTCAGTACGTTGATTCAGCTAACACAGTGATTAACACGTTTGAATATTGAACATAAAATCAGCCAACGTTGACCGAACACTTTTAAAATTTATCCAATATTACACAATACCCATTTATTGTATAATAAACTCAAGTAAATTGACACTTGATACAAATAATGAGTAACTCTCATATGAGATGTAAAATTACACCAAAATGTATCCCTCTTACTATTTTTTTTCGATTTCTATGTACCAAATATAATTTCATTTTTATCACAAGTCTTGCTTATACACAGATTATATTATTTTATTTGTAAACGTATTTTGAAATTTGTATGATTTTTCAAATTCTTCTAATAAATTTGAAATTTGCAAAATAGCCTAAAATTAAAAAACCCCAAGGTACAAAAATTAAAGATTAATGAAAAATAAACGTATGATTATTTAAAGTTAACTGTAATCTATATGTAAGTATTATTATTATTCTAGGGCAGATTGAGATTTGTGCCTTATTATTGATCAAACTTTATTTGTTTTGTATATCCTAGGTTAGTATTTGTTATTATTAAGCAAATAAGCAATTCAAAATACAGCATCAATTCGTTAACTAATAATGGGTGCCAAAGTTTCGAAATTATCCAAAGATGATATTACAAGTTTAAAACAGTCAACATATTTTGATAGAAGAGAAATTCAACAATGGCATAAAGGTTTCCTTAGAGATTTTCCTAGCGGGAAGTTGACTCGTGAAGATTTTGTAAATATCTATAAACAGTATTTCCCATTTGGTTATCCTGAAGAATTTGCAAACCATATTTTTAATGTATTTGATAAGGATCACAGTGAATTTATTGATTTTTATGAATTTATAACAGTATTGAGCACTACTTCAAGAGGAACGCAAGAGGAAAAATTATCATGGGCATTTAGGTTGTATGATCTAAACAATGATGGATATATAACATATGATGAGATGTATACTATTGTTTCAAGTATTTACAAAATGATGGGCTCCATGGTCAAATTAAGTGAAGATGAAGCTACTCCAGAGTTAAGAGTTAAGAAGATATTTAGTATTATGGATAAAGATGATGACGGTTATATTACATTAGAAGAATTTAGAGAAGGATCAAAAGTAGATCCTTCTATCATTGGTGCATTAAATTTATATAGTGGGCTGGTATAATCGAAATGATAAAATTATATAAGTCAAACTTAAACTACATGGAACAAATACATGATCCAGCAATACAAAGGATGTATTTTTTTAGAATAGATAATCATTTTCTAATTATGTATAACAGACTTACAAATTACCCATGCATTTTAATAAACAGAAATTATTCATAAATACATATTAATAAGTTTAGCAAACATATGAAAGATAAAATAATTGAATATAATTAATTGGTTTCACGATATATCATTTGTTAGAAACACATAAAATTGCTTTCATATTTTATCCAAATCGTTGATAGATTAGTAACAAAAATATATACGGACTAACCTAAAGTCTGGTATAAAATATTTACATTATTACAAAATATCAGATTCTTTCTGCAGACCATATTGCCCCTCTACATATTGTCTTTATTGTTTCAGTAAGAAGAATATATGGAACTGCTTTTCTTGAATCATGCTCAATGGCAGTATTCAAATGTTCGAGTTCATCATCTCTAAATTGTGTTATAATATCGGTGAGAGAGCGCACTTCTTTAGGAACACTTGTTGTACCCTCAATGGTGGGTTGTTCGAATTGACTTGTTAGACAACGCAATTGTTCATTATAATGGCCTCCGATAACAGTCTCAACTGCTTCTGTACAGGCCATGGCTGCCTCTGAGGATACAGATGCAGTACCTGCACCCATTATAAAGGCACCAAGTTTCCAAATTGGGGTAATTAATGACGGTCTGACTCTATTTTTAATCTGTAATGCATTGAATGTGTTATGATGATGTATTTCCTGATCCCACATATGCTGTAAAATTGGTCTTAAATGTGGATATTTATTTGCTAGTATAAAGAATTGACCTGCGTATATATAATTTGCACCAAGTTCACCTGCTTGATCAACACGAATGACTCTATCGAGATATGCTCTTTGATAATCGTCTAGAGGTTTGTGTTTTATATTATTTGATGAATCTTTCTTTGCAGTATTCTTTTTGGAGGAAGCATTGGCTAATGAGCTTAAGACAGAGAAAGTTCTCTGTCTAATAATCGGTTTTGGAATGGTATGTTTTACAATTGGAATCATTTTTATAAATTGATTATGGGAATAGTTAGAGATTTGTAGTAAAATTTAATTATAGACTTAATATATTTATTACACACCAAAAAAAGTATTCAGATAATATATGAACATTTGTTTATTTACTGTACATCTAAGTTATACACATTAAAATAATAATACTTAAAATTGTAACATAACAGCGTCAAATTCTTGTAATTCAATCTGATATATTTATATTTTTGTTGTCAATTGAATTGTATAACAGTTCCTCTTTTCATGGGTATATTTTAATTTCAATGAATATGATGTTTAAAACATCGTTCCCTACAATATGTATTACATAATTATAGTTTTCTGCGCCTGTTAAGTGGTGAGTTCTAAATCACACCCCTAAGGCGGGAAAAAGGAAAAAAAAATGAAATTTCTGAAGTGTTACATTGGGTGCAAGAATCTTAGATCAATTTAATGTTATTGAATACTTGATTCATTCATACCCATCATCCAAAAAACAAGTAATATCTGTATTCTTTGTTTTGTCTTTAAACAATTTAATTATCGAATTACCTATAGAAAATGGTATTTCTTGAGTATCTCTTGAATTAGTAATTGGTTTCATATCATTTGACGGAATTAAAAAATGCTTCAGATTTCTGTTATGTATGTCCCGTACAAACAACCATCTAACTTTGAAAGCTTGACCAAATTTTTTTGTATCGTCAACCCAAATGCTGGTGTCTAAATGATCTTGTATATTAGAAATCATTTCAGCTACTCCACAAAAGCGGCCTGATTTAGTAACCGAAAATAATAAGAATACTTTGTTGTTATTATCTAGAGATTCGAAAGCGTCACTTAATCTTTTGTTTCCAAAATATGTTGATGACCAAATTCTATTATAATAAGATTTTTGAATATGTTCAATATTTGAAGATTTTATCACGAAAAATTTTGAACCTTCTGGTACATTGACCCATTTTGGTATGATCGCCATTGATTTTTTATTATTTACATTTAAATGTACTTTTGTAATATCAATATTTAAATCATTTTCCAATAACTGATATTCCTTGCTGTTAACTGAGAAACTTCTTGGCACTTGATCAATAAATTGATTATGATTATATGATATACTATTTTTCAACATATTATTCCCATAAAGATGATTATTGTGATTATTAACTCTAATATCATTATGGGTATTTGTTGTATAAGTATTATTGTATACATTTAGTTGTTCATATTTAGAAATCTGATCATTATTTGATTCATAATTTATATTATCATGAGAATAATAATTCATATTTTTAATATCAATAAATTTATTACCAACATTATTATTCGCATAGCCATTATTAAATATATTCTCTAATTCTCTTAAACTATCTTCAATTGTTCTATTTTGAATAACCCCTAACTTATCTTTTTCAAATGTTTGATGACCATAATTTAATGATTGTAACATTAAAAAATTTGTTGAAGTTTGATATTCCATTGTTAAAGATATATATATATATAACACCAATCAAAATATGAAGATAAATGAGACAAATTAAAATAATTTAACTAAACAAATTTAAATCTGAATTGAATATATAGTTTGTGAATATTTATTACCTTGTTAGTCCACGTTTTATGACTTATCAAATGCCACTATATATATTTAAAGATCTGTATATTAATTTTTGTGACAGGTATAGAAGTTTTATATATGTAATAATATAATTCAAATTAACAAAAAAAATAAACATATGATTAAATAATAATTATTAAAGAGGCAAAAAAAAAAAAATTAAATAAATATATTACATTTATATAAGCATATAATTATAAAGATATATACATCTTAAAATAAATAAATAAAGGGATGGAAGATCAATTAGCCGCCAATGTTAATTTGAATTAAAACCAACGTTACCTTATTTTTTTTATATTTCATAAGAATCACTATAATATTTTGTAGAAAAGACAGTACACTACAGAAATTAAAAAATTGACACAAAAAAAAACATAGCACTATGTTAAAGAATAATTTTACATTTAAGAATAAAACAATTGGAGTTATGCATTAAATATTATAAATTTTTGGAGATTTAAGGTGTCATCAATTAATATGAACTATTATTATTATTTATAATATTTTTACCATAATTCATTTTATGCATTGGAACCTACTATTAAGAGATGTGTATGTATAAAAGTATAATAATATCATATGGTTTTGTGGCAGCATGTAGTATATATATATTGATGATATTTTTTTTTATTCAACAAAAAATAATAAAGAGAACAAAAATTAAAGAATGACATCAATTGTGATACAACTCTAAAATAATAGTACCCTTAAAAAATTATTAGGTAACAACAATTTGTTAAGGTTTTTTTTTGTTTTATAATGGATATGAATGGGTTTTCAAAACAAAAAAACTATGCAACTCCTTTTGTGTTGTGTTATATTTTGTTTCTTTTCTTTTTTTTTCTTCTCATAAGTCAATTTTGATTTACGCGTTATAAAGTTACACTTTTTAAATATATAATGAGATAACGTGATAATATCATCTGGGAAAATGATGTTGATATGAAAAAACAAATAGTATATAATCCATGTATATATATATATATATATATATAATGACCTATTTGTTTCAAATGCTTAATGGAGATATAACTCATACTAATAATATTTCGAGCAATAAAAAAGTATTTAAAACATTATTATATTATATAATGAGCAATAAAACTATACAAAACTATCTTCTAAGAGAATTTAGAAACACATCATTAACAAAATCTATTGAAATTGAAGATGATGACTTTCTTATTTTGAATTGTATATATAATGAATTAATAATTGAAATAATTGCAAAGGCAAACGATTTTGCCAAAGAAGATAGATCGTTAGATATATTGCCTGAACATTTAAATAAAGCATATAATTTAATAATTAATAATGATACAATATGATAATTAATAATAATATTTGACAATGAAATGATTTATATATTTTTTTTATGTTTTTTGATTTTTGTCTTTATCTGGGTGAGATGTGGGATACATAAATTTTTAAATTTTGATTTTGATATTAATGAATATAAATATTTAAAAATTGAATAAATTAACTTATTTACATTGAATGCTTTGAGAAAAGTCCAACTGTTCAGAGAAAAAAAAAGAAAAACAACAACAACAACAACCAAAACAACATGGAATATATTTAATACAACAGATTAGAAACTGATCGTCTTCGTTAAATTACTTATCATATTAACTGCAGATTTCGGATCATCTTTATTCATCACAAATAAACCTTGTAATTGTGCAGTACTGACTGTCTTGTTTAATTTATTAATTTTATTAACAAATTCTTCACAAATTATATTTTCATTTGGATAAAATTTCAAAAACATGCTTCTAATTTGATATTCAGAGGCATTGCCAATAAATGCTTTATAATCGATTCTACCGGGTCTTAATATAGCTGGATCTAACTTTTCGGGATGATTTGTGGTCATAAATGTAATTGTCTCCTCACTAGATGTCACACCATCTAACGCATTCAACAGTCCACTAAATGTTACATTAGATTGGAATCCAGATTCGTTATTTTTAGTTCTCATATTAAATGCTGCATCAATGTCTTCTAATAGCAATATTGTTCTTTCGGGCATATTATTCATGAGATGATTCAATCTATCATCTGTAAGATTATTTTCAGATAAATTTAATATACAAATATTGTAATCTAATGCACCAGCAAGTGCTTGGATAAAACTAGTTTTACCAGATCCCGGTGGTCCATACAATAAATAGCCACGTCTATATGGGATACCTCTTTCAGAATACCAAGTTCCATTTTTTAAGAAATCGTTTATATCATCTAATATATTCTCTTTAATCCCTTTATCTAATACAACAGATTGAATGGCTCTTTTACTCTTTGGTTGACCGAATGGTCTCCACTCGGGTCCAAAACTGGTGTACAGCACTGTCTTTCCTTCTGATGACTTAATTGCCAATTCTTTAGCTTCTGTAAGAATATCATTGAACAAATGTCTATCTTTATATAATGTCGTCAATGATACAGTTTCGAATGGGGACCCATTTGTTATATCAACCATTCTTGCAGACCTTTCTCTTTTCACATATATAAAGGCACCTTTATATTTTATCCAATGATTGCCTGGCCCAGGAACAAAATCAAATTTGGTACTCACAGAACCATTATTATGTTGTATATATTGGGTTTTCACTCCAAGATGTTTAGAGATTCTTTGGGGATGTTTAGACATCCATGATAAAAACCATCCATAAGATTTGTCTTTTGATTGAATTTCTAAATCAATAATTAAGTTTCGATATAGTAAATTGCTACCTACTGTTAACCCACTCTTAGCAACTGCCAAACCAGTCCCTAAAATCATTAACCCTCCACCTGCAGCAAAATATGGGTTATCTTTCATTGCACTGTCAATCAGAGATTTGATCTTACCCTTGAAAGAATCATCATCGGGAATTTGAGGAATCGTCGGAATTATTTCTGATTCTACAATTGGATCTCGACTAGCAATCTTATCCTGTTCAGTCATGACAAATTTGCAGGCTTTCTTTTGTCATGAGCATTAATGGAAGAGCAAAATATAAGGAAAATATTAATCGTATGCAAGTTTTATCAAGAACAAATATTCTACAAATTCTTTTTATAGTGTATCTGAAATTTGGATTTGTCTCATTTAAATGAAGCGAGAGCAAACAATTTCCGAAATAAAAAAAGGCGGGATATTTCTGTATCTTGCAATTAGATACTAAATTAAATAAAATAAACTAAATTTGTATTGAATCCCTTCCTTTTATGGAGGTATAAAAAAGACAAATATCTATAAATAGTCTTCCAAATTGTTACCGGAAAGTTCTACATTCCTCCAATTAGGAAGTTTGTACTGCATATTTTCTGGAGAATATTCGGGATAATTTTCTGCAATCCCCTTTAACAACTCATCAAACATCAATCTATAACCTTTGCCATTAAAATGAAGACCATCACGCAACAATAACTTCCAGCTTTCATCATTAGATCTCGTAAAAGCTTTATATAAATTTATAAATGCGACTGATTCTTCCTTAGCTAATTCTTCACAAGCATCAGAGTATAATTTGAAATTTTTATTAGTTCGAACATTTCCAGTGGCTGCTTCTTCTGGTTTTAATGTTTTCCAATACTCAAGATCATGTACCGCAGGACCTATGACAATTGGTTTTATATCATTTTCTTTTAACATTTTTATCATCTTTTTAGTATTTTCCTTATATTCGATTAAAGGAACGTGTTGCAAACCGCCACTACAAGCGTCGTTAGATCCAAAAAAGATGTATGCAATTTTTATTGTCGAATCTTCTTCCAAAATTTTAGGTAAAATCTTAGCACCCCATCTAGAAGTATAACCAGAAAATCCTCTTTGAATTATATTCATTTTTCTTGTATATACATTTGACAAACCTGCCCCTAAAGTAAATTGTTCACCTCCAACATCTTCCATATCGGTGTTGTAACAAAATTCAGTGATTGAATCTCCAAAAAGAAGAAAGGAGTCATAGTGCATAGACATCTTTTCTAAATGTAGGCCTATTCTGGTCGTATTTTACAACTGTCATATAAGTGACAATATTTTTTAAAACAATAATCTTACCTTAAATAATTGGATTTTTATGATAACTAAATTGAGATTTCTATGCTTCATTGTATGATATAGTCAATTTGTTTTTGCCGATGACTAGAAGATTATTTTTATACCGAAAAAAAAAGGCGTGATCAGAAGAACATAATAAAAGTTAATGTATATAAACAGTTCTGATCATCCCATATAGCCATTATAGCTTAAAGACAAGTATGGTGTTTTTTGTTAAATAATTACAATACAAACCGGAAATGATTATACATAAGGATAAGTAATATGAGTAAAGTTTTAATAAGAAATATTCACGATATAAAGAACAGAAAAACGGTTTCTATTGTAGGTGCTGGACCATCGGGGTTTTACGCTGCCCACCATCTGCTCAAGAAATCACCGATACCATTACATGTCACAATATGGGATAAACTACCAAGTCCATTTGGTTTAAGTAGGTATGGTGTCGCCCCGGATCACCCTGAGGTTAAAAATTGTGAAGATACATTTACACAAACAGCCGATACATATTATAAAACTTCCCCTAATAATAACAATAAATTTGAATTTATTGGAGGAGTTACTGTTGGAAAAGATATTTCTTTAAAAACATTAATTGAAAATCAAGATGCTGTTATTCTAAGTTATGGTTGCTCCGGTGATAGAATATTAAAAATACCAGGAGAATCAAACGTGAAGGGTGTTTTCAGCAGCAGGCAATTTATTAATTGGTATAATGGTCATCCAGGAAGTGCCAAAAATAACGAACTGACAAATTATGATTGGTCAAGAATCAAAAATGTTGGAATAATAGGCAATGGTAATGTAGCATTAGATATTACCAGATTGTTAATCAGTAGCCAGGTAGATGAAATATGGAAGAATACTGATATCTCACCAGTAGCATTAGAGTGTATACGTAAGGCGCCAATTAAGAATGTCAAAGTTATTGCAAGAAGAGATTTTGTTAATTCTAAATTTACTAATAAGGAGTTAAGGGAATTATTTGAACTTGAACGCTATGGAATAAAAGGTAAAATATCTGATACACATTTTGATTTTGAGAAATTGAATGAAATATCATCTGATAGAGCATTTAAAAGAAGAATAGAGATGTGTTTTGAGTACTTAAAACCATTTGATCAAAGGACAAAGAAAAACTATAAAAAGCATGTACCTTTAGTTATTCCAGATGAAAATTTACAAAAAACATGGGAATTTGATTACTTAAAATCACCTACAAGAATTTTATCTGATCAAACTGGTCATATTAAAGCTCTTGAACTGGTTCAAAATAAATTTACAGAAGATAAAAAGTTAGTTGAAGACAAAAGTCAGCCGCCAATTACATATGATATGGATTTATTAATTACATCGTTGGGGTATTTGGGACAGCCATTGGATGAATTCAAACTATTAAATATTAAATTTGATAATGATCACATTTCTACAGAGGATGGAAGGGTGTTAAATTCACAAACTAACAGAATATTTCCAAGATTATATGCTTCTGGATGGATACAAAGAGGAAGTCAAGGTGTCATTATGTCCACGATGATGAATGCATTTGCAGTTGCGGATAATGTTATACATGACTTATCTTTAGAGCGAGGTTATAGAGTGAATAATATCCACCTCGATGGTATAAAGCACACAACATGGAATGATTGGAAAATACTAGATAAATCAGAATTGGAGTTAGGGATGCAACATGGTAAAAAAAGGTTAAAGTATGCAACACTTGATGAAGCATATAAAATTTTATCTAAACATTGATTAAAAAATAAACTTGCATGAAAATTAGTATCAAATGGCAACTACATTTAAAAATATACAATAATTTAATTAATGGTTCATTTATTGATTTTTCAGCACATAAAATTCTGTATATTGTTTAAAATTTTGTAAATATGTATATATATAATAATGCAAATACACAAACAGAAGAATCTGTTCTAATTATGATAAAAAAAAAAAATTAAAGGTACACTTATTTTTATGACATGACTTTGAGTTCTTTAAATTATATGTTTTTAATAGTTTATTTTTATTTTATGGTTTTCAGTGTTCATTACTGTATTGAATAAAAACCAGAGATTTTATACTTCACTAATGTACATTACCTGAGTGCCTCTTAAAAATACATCGTTGTCATATCTTTTTAACATACCATTAGCACTATTTTCATAATGTTCTGTTGTATTCGATAATGCAATATTCATAAATCCATCAATAGATTCTAATTTTCCATTGTATAGCATACCAGAATATAGTTTAACATGGACTGGTTTCCCAATAATATTCGAAAGGAATTGAGTAGAGACGCTGCTAGCTTCGGTAGACATTGTATGTTCTTTTCTAAATATGTAGTTATCAAAATGGGATTACTCTAAGTGGTACGGAGCATAAAATTAATCAATTTCACTTGAATAATCTGAACTAATTGAAATTCTAATAATAATTATCATAATTAAATATAAATTATTGATCAATACAGTTAAAATATATTGAATTTTTCAAAATATTTCAAATTATTGTTTGTTAAAATTCATGAAAACGTTACGATCTAATTTAATTTTTTACCCGCAAACTACTGCTACCAGCGAGAAAGCTTGACATGGGGATGGCCAAATAAAGTTATTTCAATTTTGTCCTTCTTTATAATAAAATGTATATATTTGTAAAATGTTTATAAAATTACTATAAATACTCTCTATGCCCATGACAATTTGTATTAACTGTAAATTAATTAATATTACATACACAATTATTACTCCAATGTAAAAGTTAAATTGGATGCCACACCTAGACAAGAATACAATCTCATTTGGAAAGAAGTTGTTTGAATAATTGTAAATTCAGGCAAAACCCATGATTTAAGTGTACATCTGTAAATATCTTGTATTATTCAGCATGTATAAACAAAACTAAAGCTGGTATATCTTATATATTCTGTATTTTTGTAAAATTTTACGATGTTATTATTAACTCTATATAGACCATCGAAACTCAATATATATATATATATAATCTTTAAAATCGCAAGTTACCGTATATATCGTTCCGATTTTCTAAATAATTGAATTCTTCTCTTTTTATCATATATTTCTAAAAATAACGATAATAGCAAAAATTAGGAAATAATTAAAACAAGAAAATTACAAATAAAGGAAAGATTGATAATTCATTAATGATAAATGTTTAATTAACCTTAAAATTATATTAAATTTAATGTTGATGCTAATACTTGTACAGAAGAATTATTTATTATTCGATATTATTTTATCATTATTGACTTTTTTTATAGATAAATTATTCTAGTATACCTAATTCATACTCTCTAAAAATTATAAATAGTATAATTTAATTACTAAATATAACAATTAAAATCTAGCTGTGTGTAATATAATAAAAGATCGAAAAGATAGAAGATATTAATTTATTTGTTTTTGAGTTGCTTCTGTATATATTTTAGAGTTAAAACTAACAAATATAAGAGGCTGGATAACAATTATTTTTTATGAGTTAAGTGTTTAAACGTAATATGACGGAACCTACACATTCAGATACTCCTATTTGCGTTAATTGTAAATTAAGTATTGATGATAATAAGTTTTTTAAAATAGATGAAGATAAATGGCATATGAATTGTTTCGAATGTTACAATTGTCATGATAAGCTGAATATAGATTCTGACTTTTTGAGAATAGGCAATGATGAAAAATTACTAATATGTTCCAAATGTTCGAATTATCAATGTGTAAACTGTAATGATAATATTAAAAATATGGCTATTATATTAACCAATAATGAAGCATATTGTAAAAAATGCTTTAAATGTTTTAAGTGCAATAATGAGATTGAAGGTTTGAAGTATGCTAAAACAAAAAAGGGATTACTTTGTATGAATTGCCATCATGTAATATTAACAAAAAAGCAAGAAGAAAAGCAGAGAGCTAAAGAACAATTAAAACAACTAGATCATAGCAGATCTCGGTCTCTGGACACATATCAATCAAATTTAGTTATACCAAAGAGGTCTAATAGAAGGCCTACATCCCCAATTAGAAATCAACATTTGAAAAGGGAGTCTTTATTAAATGACTCATCTGAATTGAATTTTGAAAATGATGACAATGTAAGCAAGAAAGAGATATCCACATCTAATAATTCAGAAAAGGATACTTTTCCAGAATTATTGGAATCAAAAAATAAAAGAATATCTTCACATGTAAAGTCCAATTCTGAGAGTATTATTCAACAATTTTTACCTAATGATAATAATGAATCAAATTTTCTTGGAAAAAGTAGTATAAATATTCATAATAGAAAAACTTCTATTGATGACATGCTTAATTCAACATTAGAAAATTTTGATTTTGATGAAGAATCAAAGTTAAGGAAAGCCTCATTAAGGCCGAGAGAGGATGCAGACGTATCTCTATTATCCCATAAAACTACAGATACGGAGTTAACAGTAGAAGACAAAAATATCATGGTGTCGCCTAAAAGGCATGGCATAATTGTATCTCCAAATAAAGCAAATAACTCTGAGTTTGCAACTTTGAAGCCTTCAAGTGACAACCCTCAAGATCCTGGCTATGATTTAAATCGTGGAAAATTCAGGACACCTATGGGAAGTATTGATATAACAAATAATGCAGTGAACAGTCCGATTGCTGTTAATAGTACAGACCCTACTGATAAATTGATGAACGAATTGATTTCAAACAATAGTAATGAAAATGAAGAGCAAAGGAAAATTTTAAATGGTCTTGCCATTAAATTTGAATCGTCTAGCAAAGATAATATAGATCAATTAAAAAACACGACATTGATAAACCCCCAATTAAGTAACCACCTTTCAGAGGAAATATCTAATACCACAGGTGGAACGATTAGTAATTCGACAACAAACAATAGTAATTCAAGCTCGTATTCTGAAAATCAAAATAAAAAGAAACTATCAAGATCTCTTTCCAAAATATCAAGAAATCTAGTATCAAATTTTAAATCAAAACAGCCACCGATTTCTAAGCACACAAACCAAAATAACGAATCGTTTGGCTCTTCTCCATATGTAACAAGACTTGATGAATCTCAAGATACGCATTCAGGATGGGGTGTATCACCAGATAGAGCAAATAGCTCCTACATCATGAATAAAAATTCACCAAGAGCAAATATTGAAATAAGACATTCCAGCAGAGGGAAAAGTGATAGCACTGTATATCCAACCCATAAAATGTTGGATTCAGAATCCAACCAACATCAAACAAGAGTCCCATTTACAGAAGCTGATACAGAGTATGGACACTTGCGTTCGAATAGCAATATCGCAAATGCTACACTTTCATCACCACCTTCAGCTTCTAAATCAAATTTGCAAACACCTGATATTGAACACAATAATGTATTTACAAGGTACAATGCTACACCCTCTACAGCAGGACATCATCACAGAAACTCTAGTTTGCAAGGTATCGATAATATAATGAGGGAGGAGAGAACTAAATTATCCATTGACATTACTCAACATAGTGAAAGAGAATCTTTGGATCCAAAAGAAGTCGCATCACCAACGATTGCAATGCTTTCCAAAGATTTGGCTGAGTTAGATTTAAATCTTAGAAGTATGAAATTAGAGCTACGAAATATGGAAACATCTAAATCGAGGCTTTCTAGTGAAATTGATAACTTAAAGCAGATAAAAGACTCATTAATGATAGAAGTTGAACAATTGAGAACCGAACGGAAACTGTTAGACCCCTTTCCAAATGGAGCTGAACATATAGTTACAGAAACAAGAGCATATGACATGTATAATAGTGGAACCCCGAAAAAACAGACAAACTCTGTAAATGATTTAACGCATATACATAGTTCAAATTCTAAGTCTAAGTTTTGGAAGTTGTTTTCAAGTGATGGCTCTTCTGTTAACAATTCTCCTCAACATATTTCAAATTCGAAACTTTCTCCACCACCATCAAACAAAAAAATATTTGGGAACAACTTAAAAAGTCCAGGTCCTTTGATTGACCATCCAAAATTAGAAATATCTGAACCTATTAATTTACAAACAAACGCCTTTGAGTACCCAAGCAATCAATCTTATGCTACAATCAAACCATTATCTTCCGGATACAGTGTTGGCAGTAATGTCAGTGGTAGTAATCTTTATGGATCTTTATTAATAAAAAGGTGCACGTATGAAGGTAACATGATTCCTTTAATTATTACAACATGCATTTCTTATATTGAGATGAATGAAGCTAATCTGAAAACAGAAGGTATTTACAGAAAATCTGGATCCCAAATATTAATTGAGGAAATTGAAAATGAATTTATGAATATAAAGTCAAATGATGAAATAAGTAATCACCTACAGGATTTATTAAAGTCAGATGTCAATGCAGCAACGAATGTTTTGAAGAGATACTTACGTAAACTTCCTAATCCTCTAATACCATTTGAAATATATGATCCGTTGATTGAGATAGCAAGTAATAGCAGTTTAATGTCGAATTTACCAATTAATGATGATAGAACAAGTGATGACACAAAAGAATTGTTTGATTTTACTATTTCTTCGTTTAAAAAATTACTGAACATTATCCCAGTAGAACACTATGTATTATTAAGACTTATTAGCACGCATGTTAATAAAATTGCACAATTAAGTCAATTTAATTTGATGAATCTAACAAATTTAGCGATTGTGTTTAGTCCGAGTTTGATGCACGACATGACTGGTGAAAGAGATATGTCAGATATGAAATTACGAAATTACATAACAGAATTTATATTTAAGAATCATGAGGAGTTATTTTTGTGATTTACGTACACAATTTTCAGCTATATTTTTATGAAATGTAAAGAATTTAAACTTCAAACATCCTATTATTCAAAGGACACTTTATAGATAACGTATTATTTTTATAAATATTTTAATGAAATAGTCATGAGATATAATATTTGATAAAACTATACAATAAATAATGCTCTGTAATACTATTTATGCAAAATAATATTGGTGCTTATGGATATACTGTTATTCGAATGTACAAGGTTTATGCCAAAGAATTGAATTACTTTAAATATCAATTGCTTGAAATTAGAAAAGTTTGGTTGTCTCGAACTTTTCTTTTACGAATGGACATCTTTTAATTCAGGTCTTGAGTAATTTTCTAGTTTCTTATTTCCCACTCGTATGAGATATTCTATCGAAGTGAAGTCTTTCCTTGGAATATCTCTATATTTTGAAAATTCATTATGTATATATTTAAAAAAATGATTTTGATTTTCAACAGGTTTTTTATATGCAACCCTAATGCAGTTTCTATACAAATGTATAACTTCTTTTTGCAAACCACTTAATTTCATTCTCTCAAGCAGTGTGAAATTATATCTGATGTTATTGATAAGGATTGATTTAATATCTTCAAGTTGAATAATTTTACTTGAATAAATGATCAGTTAGAGAATATTGCACAAATGTATATACAATAATATAATAATTATATTGGACCTTAAATAAATATAGTAATAATTCTATCCTAAACATAATCTTGAAAGCAATTAAGGGAAAAGCTAAGATTGGTTGATCAAATATCACGTGATTAATAATACTATATAACATTTAACTCCATAATTAATGTCAGTGAGAGCATACGATTATAAGATATCAAATAAAACTTCTTTTACATAAAAAAAATTTTTTTTTGCATATATGGATTTATTTTTTGAATGATAATTACTTTTCATGTGACTTCAAACTTCGTAAAATATATTTAATGATCTGACAGTAAAATTATGCAACATTCATCCGCACAATTGTTGTAATATATAATTGAAAATGCTTTTAATAGTTAATTCGGCACTTCGGGCAGAGCTCGGTTAACTCGGTTATTTCGGCAACTTTTACCTGTTCGATGGCCTCCGAGTTGTGAAATTATTTATAAATTATTTCATTTGAGGACAGAAGTGCCTAATAGACATACATAATGAAAATAGAGTTCGCGGATGAACGTTAGATACTAGCTCTTTTAGTATAACATCGGTTATTTACGGAAACTTATCAATGAAATTTTACCTCTGTTAAAGGTTATCAAGTTGTTTTGGTAATTCGATATTTTAATTATGATAATTATACTGAGTTTTCACAGTACCATGGAATGCCCATTGATTGCAATAAAACGATGATCATCAAAATTCAACGGTTCCATATCTGGTAAACGATAGAAACTTTTAACTGCATGGATGGTATGATGACGTAGAATCAAATACCCATTAAATTCACTTTTCATTTCATTTGATATATATATAAAGAATTGATTTCTCAATTGGAAAATTAATCATGATGAGTATTGGGTATTAAATTGATATGATATTTCGATTATTATTTAGTATATATCATATATGAAACTCAGTAATACTGCTGTGATTTATCAATATATATTAATATATTCACTGAAGCATTAAAATAAACAGAAGTTAATTAATACAATCATACATAATTTAGAATGGCACCCATTACATTTGATTCGATGCATTCATATTCAAGTATGACTGATTTGCATGAGGTTGCCAATAAAATGACAATTAGCAGCATAATAGATAATATGCCAAATAAAATTTCTTTTGGAAAATATATTTTTAGAAGACTGCAATCTTGTGGAACTAAATCAATATTTGGTGTACCAGGAGATTATAATCTAAACTTATTGGAGCAAATGTATAGTGATGAGGATAGTAATAAACCGGATGAAATCCAGTGGGTCGGATGTTGTAATGAATTAAATGCGGCTTATGCTGCTGATGGTTACTCAAGATATACAAACAAAATAGGTTGTTTGGTAACCACATATGGTGTTGGTGAATTGAGTGCAATCAATGGTATTGCAGGTGCTTTTACTGAACGTGTAAAGGTGTTACATATTGTCGGTGTAGTTTCAAGCACAAAAATGGCATCAGGTAAAAATTATCATCATTTAATTCCAAACAACATTAATTCAAATTTGCATACTCCAAATTATCAAATTTGTAAAGATATGGTTGACCAAAAAATTTCATGTTCAACAAAATTTTTAGATGATATAAATACAGCTTGTGATGATGTTGATGATTTATTAAGAGATATTTTTAAGAATTCGCAACCTGGCTTTCTTTTTGTTCCAGAAGATTTTGCGAACATGATGGTTGACGATAAAAATTTATCCATTTTCCCAAAAATTTCGATAGAGGACCCTTTAACTCCTTCGTCTATTTCTTATGATTCTATTGATAGATTAACACAAATAACCAAAGACTTAATATATCAGAGTAAAAGACCTGCGATCATTGGAGATGTCTTAGTTGATAGGTTTAATGGGTCTAAGTCCTTGAATGAATTGATTACTAAATCTGGTATCTGGAATTTTTCAACAATCATGGGTAAATCTATTATTGATGAGTCTAACCCGAGTTACGTTGGTCTCTTCAGTGGTGATGATGGTCGTCCGTTTGTCAATGAAAAAATTAAAGATTGTGATTTAATATTGCATTTCGGTATTGAAAGCAATGAAGTAAACTCTGGTGGTTACACTTTAGAAAATTATTACTCGAAAAACACAAAAATTATTGAATTTCATTCTTCTTATATTAAAATCAAGGATATTAACACTAATAAAGGAGACATTTATAAAAATATTAATTTTATTCATGTTTTAAAAAAATTGAATAAAATTATTGATACCTCCAAATTAAAATTTGCCTATAATGAACGTACCAATGAACTTGGGACTTATGAACTTGATAGCAATAAAATAGATGTCAATAACAAATTGATTACTCAAAATTTCATTAGAGATTCTATGTATGATTTCTTAAACCCTGGCGATGTTTTAGTTTGTGACACCGGCACATTTCAATTCAGTGTCCGTGACTATAAATTACCCAAACAAGTGAAATATATCTCTCAAAGTTTTTATTTATCGATTGGTATGGCATTACCTGCTGCTTTAGGTATTGGCGTTGGTATGCAAGATCATCCAAATGCTCACATAACATTCTACGATGAAGAAGAGAACCAATACCAACCTAAATTGGTTTTATGTGAAGGTGATGGTGCAGCACAGATGACCATTCAAGAGCTATCAACAATTATCCGCTATAATGTTCCAATGAATATCATGTTGTGGAACAATGATGGTTATACAATCGAGAGAGTAATTAAAGGGCCAAAAAGAAATTATAATGATATTCAACCATGGAATTGGACCAAATTAGTGGAATCATTTGAAGATGAAAATGAAAATAAGATTAAAACATATAAAGTTGATAAACAACAAGATTTCGTTAAACTTTTAAATGAGAATAAAAAAAATAGTAACAGTATTAATTTCATTGAAGTACGATTGAACAAAATGGATGTTCCAAATATCTTACAAGAATTTATGGACAGAATGAAGAAAAAAGCAAAACTTGCCTCTAGATAGATAATAAGTACATTTACAATTTTATGAGTTTAAACATATATATAAATCAATAATAATAATAATCATACCTTTATACACATGCATTAAATCGAATTTGAATAGAGTGACATTAATTTTCGGTTCCCGATACCCTTACTTTTTAATAAGCATTGTTGGGAAGAAAGAGAATAAAACGTTGCTTTTTTTTATCTTTCTCATTCTTTTGCAATTGTCCTTCTACGGGAATTCCGTCTTTGGTCCCTACAAAAGACCCTGTAACTTATTTAAACGAATGACGAAAAATATGAAGCAAAAAAAAAAAACAACAACAACCCAAAATGTGATTTTTCTATCAATTTCTTCGCAAATTGATTCTTTTCTCTATGCAACAAAAATAACCATATATAGTATTGATTGTTTTTTTTTTATATCACTATATGATCATTCTACTTTTAGTGTCACTTTTCGTTCAATTAAAATATTATTGACATATCTAGTTTTTTTGTAAGATGAGAGTTTAAGAAGCTGCGTGAAGGATGATAATAACAACGTAAGAAAAAAGAAGATGTATTCCCGACATTCAGATCGAAGAGAAAATATGGAAACCATCAAATTAATTAAAAAAATTAGACATCGTACATTAAGTAATTTATTTTGTAATACTAACAATGTATATACTTGTCAATTGTTTTATGTAAAAATATTTAAATAAAGTATTGAATGAATTGTGTTTTGGATAACATAATTTGTTATACTTTTATACGATACAGTAATAAAAGTATACGTTGGTTTCTTCTCGTTCTCATTACTCGTTGTAGTTCTAATTCTAATTCTAATTCTTCTACTGGTTCTCTCTGTATTATTCTAATAAATCGTATATAATGATATGCTATTTTAATAATTTTGGAAATTTTTTATCCTTGGTTTTCTTTTTTACTTTTTTACATTTTTTCAAATTTATTGGTAAATTTGATTTCTCATATAAAAGGAGTAATATTGTTTAAAATAAAAAAAACAACAAATTTACTTTCTTTATTTTAAATAAACTTTTCAATACTTTTATTTATTCTTAATAAGAAAACCAGTCCTGTTTTCCCAAAAAAAACACAACAAACAACAACAAAAATTGTTAATTTCTCAGAAAAATGTCAGCTGCTTTAGATAAATCTTTAGATGAAATCATTGGTTCTCGTAAGAGACCAGCAAGAGCTAGAATCACTAACACACGTCGTGCTGCTGGTCCAAGAAGAGTTGCTAAAAACGCCGTTGCTGGTCGTCGTGTAGCTCCTACACAAAGAAATGTTAGAGCTAGAGTCCAAAGAGCTGCTGCTCCAGTTAATGCTGCTCAAAGAGTTGCTGCTTTATTACAAAATGCTAAAGAAGCTAGAGTTAACGTTGAAGGTTTACCAAGAGAAATTAAACAAGATGCTGTTAGAGTATGTTAAGAAATTCAATAATGACAGAAAGGTCTATAAATCATTCAATGGTTTATAAAATCTCTGTTGTTTTCTATTTTCAAAAATGATTCAAAATGAAAAAGATGCAATATCTTTTTTTTTCATTATTTTTCCCTTTGCATTTAATATTGTTTTGTGTTATATGCCCCATTATTGTTTTTTTATGTTATTTTTTGTTTCTTCTTATTATTTGTTGTTATCATGTTTCTGTTGTTTTCAATAGATTTTGGAAAAGTATAGGAGATCAACAATGATTAATGAATACAGGAACAAAAAATAAATGAAAAAATAAAATAATTAGTAGGGCTGTTTAATTATAAAGCAACAAAATATTATACAATAAATACCGCTTTTATCGTATTAGTATTATCGTTACTTTATTCTCTGAATCATATTAATATTCTGTTCATCAATATCACAATTAATTTCTTCTACAAAGAAAGAGTTTGAAATTATTAGATTTTCCAATATTTATGCATTTAGATGAGTAACCTGAAAAAAAATAAATTTAATAAGGCCAGGAGGGTTCCTTTAGGGATATGTGTGGATACGTATTTCTTGAAACCAATCAGTTATGGAATAAGAATTTTGTTAGTCTGATTGACGATAAAACAAAAGTATTGATTGCTTTTTCCAATTAGTCAGTTACCATCATTTGCATAGTATTTATCGTTTGATATTCAACTCTTCCAAATTGTCTTGTAAAAGTTGTTTTGTTTTAACCATGAATGTTTTGCTGAATATCAATTTTAAATTTCATTTGGAAATAAATAAAAGTTAATGAGAAGTATTCACTATAACGGTGTTGATCTATACGATGCACACTAAATATTACGTTTACTCCTTTATCTTAATTTTTATTTTCAATAATATGTTTATAAGTCATATTATTTTAATGTTATATTATTAAAAAAATATGACGGGCGTGAGTTTCTTCTTTCAAAATATGCTGAGTGGGTGAACCATTATCGGTTTTTCGATTTTAGATTTGAATTTATTAAATTTTGAGTTGTTTTTGAATTATCTCTAAACAATTAAAAATAATTTTCATAATGATAATATTTTGAACGATAATTATTTTCATTGTCTAATCTAGTTGGTTTGCGAACTTTGAAATTGAACAACGTGCGGTGATTGGGGTCATCGTTTCAGGAAAAGTTATTTAAAATGCTAATTTTATAAGAAATCTGTATCATGAAGTCATTTACTTGATGTTATAAGAGGAGCAATTAATTTTGATATCTTCAGAATCATCATTCATTTGGGGAAACAGTATCTGACACTACATCATACTTTAAAATTATTGATGCATTTACTTTTCAATGTTCGTAGAAAAGGCAAATTTTAATTGCTGGATCAAGTAGTCATCTTGATTCTCAGAGTATTTACTGAAAATCAAAATTGCAGCACGCAATAACCTTGCAGCATACCGATTCCCGTTAAAGAATATACAATTTGAGAACACGTCGCTTTAATATCTAAGCATATTATAAATAGCCTGCTTTTACAACTGAAAGTTTGCACAAGATCCATATTGTTAATTGTTCTAATTAATATACTGATCATTTTTGTATGCAATTTTCAAAAGTTTTATAAGTTGATTATTGGATAAACTATCATTACTTTGGTAAAATCCTTAAGATTATCAAGAGATGCGTTGAAATTAAAAATTAATTCAGCAACATTACAAATTTATTTTTGGTTGATAAGTGGTTTGATTTACATTATTTGATACTTCGGACATTTTAATATTTTATTAAATGATAAACGGAACTTCGATTTATTTGAATTGTTTTACGATATTTTTTAATAGTTCATAATTTGCTAACATTTTTTAAAAATTATTGATATACTTGTTAATAATTTTATTATTATTTTTAGGAATTTTTCTCTTCAGAAGTTGGTGGTGTCCAAAGAGTTTTATTAAGTTACAATGAGAGGGGTAACTCCACTGGTATGGCTACTATTACTTTTAAGAATGGTGAAATGGCTAAAAGAGCTGTCGCCAAATTCAACGGTGCTCCAATTGATGGTGGTAGATCCAGATTAAAGTTAAATTTAATCATTGATCCAACTGCTCAACCAGTTAGAACTTTGAATGAAAGAATCACCGCTGTTTCCAGAGGTGCCGCTAATCCAAGAGGTCAACAAAGAGTCCAACAAAGAGTCCAACAAAGAGGTCAACAAAGAGGTCAACAAAGAGGTCAACAAAGAGCCCAACAAAGAGCCCCATCTAGAAAGGCCGCAGCTGCCAAAGCTGATAAGCAGAAGAGAAGAGAAAAGCCAGTTAAGAAAAGTTTAGAAGAATTAGATAGGGAAATGGCTGATTACTTCGAAGAAAAGAAATAGATATCCTGATCTCTTGATGAGAACACTATTAAGTATTTTATTGGCCATTTGTTTCGTTTTTATTATGAAAATGCAGATAAAGTCTTCTTTATCTAATAATTATTATGTATTAGTTTAATAAATTGAGTACATAGTTTATGTGTAATTTTTAAATTATTATCCATGTTTACTTTTGTTTATTATTATTAACTGTAAGTAATTAGTGCATTGCAGTTGGGAATATAGATTATTCAATAAAATAATAATTCTAAGATCAAAAAAGTATATTTACAGGTCTTAATCTTGGTAGTTTTGTTTACAGTGTTGGCTGGTATTTATTTGCTGATCCGAAATCTTTTGTTATTCTAACACTAATTCTTCTCCCTTCTATCGAGGAATCCTAATTTGTCGCCTCTTTTTCTACTTAGATAACTATTACCTGCACCTTCGTATTTGCTTTTCCTTTTGTATTGTGTTTCTGTTGATTCAATTGCCGAAGCATCAGGGAGTGGGAACCCTGGCTTTACTCTAGCTAGATTATCATAATAGTCACCTGTCTCTTGCAATTCAGTAGCTTTCGCAGTTGGTTGAAATTGTGTTGATTTTTTGTTTTTGACATTATTCTTGGCAACAAAAAGAGCACCAAAGCCTATTACAGTAATAATGGCTAAGTTTCGACTATAATTAAATATTTCGCAGTAATTTAGAAATTGAACTGTTAGTATGTTTAGCTTATCAATTCAAACTTGATCCCCAACTAAAATAGTGGAAAGTAAAGTAAAATATACGTACCCTAGTTTTTCAAACGCATTTGAGTTCATTTTATGTTTGGCTTTGATGCTTAACGAGTCTATAACTAAATCAAAATTATTTGAAGAAAAATAGATTGAGAAGTTGTGTATCTTTTATTTAAGAAGATATTAAATCTAAATCTTTTTTAATCACCCTTTCGATTTCATTTACAACTTATATTCTATTCGCTTGAAGCACTCACCCGCGATGTCTAAATTTGTAATTTTAGGTTAACGATCACAGAAGTTAATACTAAGATCGAATGTATATGTATATAGTTATATATTTGCAATTGAATAAGTAAAATGTGGAATAATCATATATATAAATTAAATGCTAAATTCGAGAATTTATATGATATAAAATGCTTATGAATACATTTTAGACAGTGTTTCATATGTGTAAAAGACGGTGGCATTAGCAGGAACGGCTCTTAGTAAAGTAATTCCAAGGCCGCGGTAGAATCCCTTTATGCCTTTTTTTAAAGCAACACTTTTAATTGCTTCAGTTAATGATTTATGTTCTGTTTGCATGATAGATTTTACTGTATCTGCTGGAAAGATGGTGGCATTGAATGCTAAACCTGCAGAACCACCACTAACTAATAACTCCCAAGTGCAGTTTTCTTTGATTTCAGGGTGTTCTTGTTGTCTTCTTTCTAACAGATACGATTTTACTATTTCGTAAGTCGCAAACCAAGCTACACCACCTACAGATTCCCTTATAAATGTACTGGATTGTCCTTTCCACATACCAAATATTCCATTCGACTTTAATACACCCATAATTGTCGGTAGAATTTTATTTGAATACATTTTGGTTAAATTGGTAGAATTTTGAATATTAGAAACTTGTAATTTGCATTTGATAAGTTCGACAGGTGTCAATACAAAACTTGCACAAGAACCAGCAAAAGCACCGGAAACTATTATATTCTGTAAAGGTGACAGCTTGAAGTTAGAGTTTGATTCAAGATATTTTGAGCATTGGTTGTACGAAACAAATAAAACTGCATTTTCCATTGCAGCCCCTACTAATGGTGACGATATCCCTTGGAAAAACCCTCGTCTAATACCTTCATTTTTTAATGTATATTTTATACATGAAAGAGTATCAGGAAATAAATTTGAGCTCTGTGTTTGTAATCTAACTTTTATGGTATCAAATGGGTATTCGATGATTTTACCTAGACAACCTGCTATAGATCCAAATAGAATATCAGTGGCTGCATTATTCTTACTTAGTTCAACATTCTTTTGTTCAAGTTCCGAATTAGATGGCATGTGTGATATTATATGAATTATGCTTGTTATTAAAATGTATGCAATAAATGGGTGGGTAATGATAAGTACTCCTGTTACGGTTTATAAAATGAAAAAATGGAAAATATGCAAATTATGAGACTGCTCAATTAAATGATATATTGATTTTGATCCTATTTTGTGGTTCAGCAGATTTGATCGAGTTATGTTCTTTTTATGAATATTATTATGAATTAAAATTTTATAGATTACTTTTTATTGATAAGTTAACAATTGAATGTATAAAATTGTGTTCATTTATATAGTAATCATATAAATTTGATAATTCTCTATTCTATTATAACTAAATTAATAAATTCTGAATAAAGGCTTGTGATACAGAAAAGATAGTACAAAACCTTTCAGAAATAGGCAATATTCCAACTTAATACAATGTAAAAAAAAAAATGAAATAGGAATTAAAAACCTTAAACCAATAAAAAGATATTTTAAATCTTATTAATTCAAATCACTTAAATGGGGGTCATATACTAAGAAATGGCAACAGAATAACTAAAGTTTGATGCAAAAACATGCAATAAAGATTAATAATAATCTAACACTAAAACAATGAATTGTCCAAATCTGACTCAAACTAATTCAGGAAATTCACTTAGCATCAAATTGTATAAAAATTAAAAAGTATGTGCATATAATGGCTAGTTAGTTCTTCTTCTCCCTCTCAAGTCATCAAACATTGTGTGTATTCATCAATGAAAATGAAATTTCAAGATCAATCTGATTCAAGAAGTAGTTTGAGATTTTTTTTTTTCGAGATTCCGACGAGCTTTCATAGTAATTTTATTTTGATGCTCTCAGACAGGCGCGTATAATCGTCTGATATTTTTCAATTATTACTCATTTATTAATTGTTAGTCATATATTCTTTCATGAATATTTATATATATATATATATATATATATATATGTATGAATGAATAGTGATGTGATAGACTAATATTTAAAACAAGACAGAGAATTTTTATTATTATTCTGTTTGTTGAGGTTATTCATATCTCATTATGTTAATTCAAAATGTGATTTTTAGTATTATTTCAATTAATTTAATTTGGAAATTGATTTATCTTAAATATATATTTATTTATTACTGTCAGTGTGTATGCAAATGCGAATAAGAACTGATACGTTATGTATATTGTATCTTGTTTAGTAAAATATTCAATTTTTGTTTTGTTTCATCATTGATATTTTTAGATTTTGCAGTTTCTTCCAAAAGTAATTCCAATTCTTGCAGGTTTTTTTTTAAATCCATGCTGTAGTTATTTAGATATATTGATAAATCTATTGTAGTTGATTCATTTTCTTTTTGGAATTTATGTATGGCATCAAATAGAATAGTTAGAATCTCTATATCTTTCTCTACATTATTTGATATTTCTCGACCACATATTATTGCATTGCATTTATTGATTAGCTCATTTTTTATATTATTGTATTCATTCAGTGTTGTCATATATTCTTCCTCTGCAGCCCCTCCCGCATCTGTGTCTTCTGTCTCTTGTGCAAGGGACATTTGAGGAAGTTTAAATATATCAGTCATCAATTTGTTTATAGAAACCGTGCTATACAATTCATTCGAAGTTGTATCATTCTTTAAAATCTCAGTACCTATTGAATATTTAGGTACCTCACCAATAAAATCACTAATTTGTAAAATTTGGTTTCGCTTTAATTCTTGTTCTGCATCATATATTTGTTTGGTTAGTGAATCCTTCTTGCTTTGAGACAATTTCAATTCTTGCTGCTTATTGAACTCTTGTGTTAAAGTGAATAAAATAGAATTGGGTATGTCGTCTAGTTTGCTAATATTATTAATAGAAGCATTTAAACCATTATTAATTTCTTTCTCAACGTTATTAAGAATCTCGGAATACATCGGTGTACAGTGATTGTATATATTTGATAGTGGAAAAGTAATGTAATTGAAAATTAATGATACTAACGTTCAAAATTAAAGTGATTAAAAATCGAGGTTTATATATATCGTCAGATTAATAGTTTGCAGAAATCCTCAAACCTTTTCTCTCAGCAGTTCGAATAATATTTAATTCTAAATCAATTCTATGAATGCATCACAACGGTCATAAATATTACGCGCCATGGTAAACCTAAGAACCGCTTACCACTAATAAAAATCATTGAAAAGTTAATAAATTATGGATTATGAAGGTTTTCATGAGTTATGAAACTAAAACATTAATTAATTATAAGAATTGTATACTCTTGTTAATTTATTTTAGCTAGAAAAATGGGAACTTTGCCAGTTAAATTGTGATACCAACTTTTGTACAAAAAAATGATTTAATATTTTGGTAGCATTATCTGACCTTTAATCAGATTTTTGTAAAAAGAAAAACCTAAACGTTAAAGGAAAGGAATATTATGTTAACATTTGTTTAACCTTAGTAAATATATATGGATAAGGAATCGGAATATAAGATGTTAGAACTATTAGTTCATAGATTTACAATACGCCAAGTACGACAAATCATATAGGCGGAATGATACATTTGAAGTATTAGAATGCTTAAAAATCCTAAACCATGGACTATTCAAAATATACCATCTTATTTGACCTTTAAGCTACATGTAATACTCTGCTAACTATTAAATTCCAATATAAATATCTTACATACAATGTGCTACCACTAAGAACAGTTTCAAGTTTCTGCCCCGCAAAGTGTTTTTCAATGATGAAAACTAATCATTATTCAAGAAATCCATTCAGTCTTTACAAAGCCAGTTCTAACCAATGCTTAAACCGAAACAATCTTAAAACGTATCATAAATATAAGCAGTTAATCTCAATTGAAGTTCTAATAATATTTATTAATTTTCTATTGATATATACATAGATGTCTATCTAGTTGTATCTTTTCTTAAAAGTATTAATTAATGCAGTTTTTGTTTTTTAAATTATGTTAATCCTTTCATATCTATAAATTACAATTATAATCATTTGATGTTTCAATCATTATGTGTTCCAACAATTGAAATATTTCAGACAGTTTAAACTTGTGGGAAGTTTGGCATGGTAGCAGCATTTAATGGGAAGTATGTATTATCAGGTTGTGAAATCATACAGTATAACGAATACCAACCACAACAACTACTAATGATACCAAAGTAACCACCAGCCATCTTGACGTTGTTATTATCAATGAAACTACCAATACAAAGAAAGAAGAAAGTTAAATCCAAAGTGAACAATAAACTGAATAGACCCCACGTGCTCTTTAATGTGCACATTAGGACCAAGAAAGTGAAAACAACCCAACCAGCTAAAAAGAAACCCGTAACATTTCTTAACATTACTGGATCGTCGGCATAAGCTGATATACTGTGAAATTGATCTGTATTAATACAACCATAAGAAATCCAGAAACCACCAAAAGAAGAGAAAACAGTCATAGCATAAGTATCACCAGTGACAAAACATAATAAACCTGCGAATAATTCAATAGCACCACCGAAAAACATAAAAGTTGAAATTAAAAATTTATTTTCAGTGACACCACGAACGTTAGCGTTCACTAAGGATAAAGTTAAACATGATAGAGAGAAAGAAGCTAAACCTAATGGAACTGGGTTAGCTAATTTTCTTGCAGTTGATTGTTGTGGAGAGTATGCAAGACCATTATTTTCGGACAATATTCTTATTAGATCACTCTTTCTGTATAAGTTTTGACCCATAACGATGATATCACCATCACAAGTGATATCTTGGATCATAGTTCTGTCAATATTTGACGAACTTTCGTAGACATGTTCTGAACCAGATTCTTTGCTCATTGTTCTTTTAAAAATATTTATATGTATATTTTTGAATTCTTGGTATTGGAATCTTTATGAATGAGAATAAATTGAAATTAAATATATAAAGAAGTTGAAGCTAATTAAAACATTATATGATAAGGACAAGAATTAATTATTAGGTTAATTAAATATATATTTTTTATTTACAGATGTGGCTAAAATTATAAGATGATTAAAGAAAAACAGATAAAACTATTTTTCATGTTAATTTATATAAATGAATGTAATGGTTTAAATCAAAATATTATCAATATTTTCATTAGATTTTATACCCTCTACAAACTAATAAGTGGAATTAGTGAAATAAATGGAATTAGTGAGATAAATGGAAAAAGAAACAAGCCAAAAAAGCATTAAAAAAATCATGATCAAAGAAAGATTCATCTACCTCAAAGACAGTAATAGCAATAATAAGATCATGAATAATAAATAGTAAGATCTTTAAACAGAACATCATAAATTTTTTTTTTTGATAATTTTTCAAATCTCAATTTCCATTTTTAATTATTATTATATGAGAGTACATAATAGATAGAGTCATTGAAAGGTGAATGTCATCTGAATAAAAAATTTTCCTGTTTCTTTTTTTTCTTTGAGATAAAAACAAAGCATTGTATAGAGGAAATTTTTTTTCATTATATTTTTTTTTCATTTCCTTTTTTCTATTCTACTGATTATTCTAAGTAATTTAATTTTGCAATTAAACAAAAAATAAATAAGCATCAAAATTTTTCGAATTCTTTTTAAAATATGTGACAAAAATTTAACAAACAGTTAAATTAAAATTACTAACTAAAAAATGGAGATAGAGATAGAGAAAGCGCGAAGTAAAAAAAAAAATGCAACGTTAAGATATAAATTGATCTTAAAAATTTTTGATACTTCAAAAATAAAGCTGGCAGATCTGAATTTGTGTCTTTTCTTTTTCTGTATTGCATGAAATTATAATTTTTTCTTTTTTTCGTTCTTAAATTAACCCAGCGCATTTTTAATTTAAGAACGAATTTTTAAAATTGACTATAATAAAACCAAAAAGAAAAGGAAATAAAAAAAAGAAAAATGTGTTAATTATTTCTGAATTTTAACGTCCTTCACATTAAACACGTATAATAAATAATAACAGTGAAACTGAAGTAACTAAACTTTTACAGAATCATACAAATCATTATTTATATAAGTAATGAGATGGTTCTTACACAGGAACTGCTGTGGAGAAGCCTACTAAATAATTACACCTACAACACAAATAGTTAAACCTCAACCTTACAATCTCCGCAAGACCCTGTATTTTTTTTGTAATTAGTACTGTAATTTCTTAATAGAAGCACAATCTGTTTAATTTATCGAAAAATTTCATAATTTTAATTCAGCAACACTAATTTTTTTTTCTCTCCTAAGCTGGGTATATATATTTTACAAAGAATATAGAGTTCGGAGAAATGGAAGTGAAAGATTACAAGTATGCCTTCTTCTGATTTTTGTATAAATAAATATATTAATTTAAAAAGTAATTTATATATGTATGTTTGGAGCTGAGAGAAAATTCCGTAATAATAATTATTACATTTACTCGACTCTAAACTTTGATTTTTTAAGAAACCTACAAGAAAGATTAAAAGATATTTTCATGTAGAACCATAAAAATATTGATTCTTGAATATTAAAGAGGGGCAAACTTTCTACACTAGAAAAAAATCTTTTTAACGCAAAAATTGCTATGATTAAACAATAAACATACTCGTCTTATTTTCATTATTTCATTTTTTTCACTGTCTATATTGTCGTAAGAATTCAGTATCAGTTATTGTATGATTTTGAAAGCACAATTATAACCATACCAAAAATTTTTAAATACGATAAATTATTTATCATGAAATTCCAATTTTATTGTTTAGTGGAATTTAAAAATATTCTTCACGTGAATAGAGAAGAGAGAATAATGCTAAAAAATATTTATATAGTAGTTAATTTTCATTCTTTTTCTCGCAATAGTATATTTATATATAGTGGAATCTTGTTTACCCTACCATTCAATATTTATATAAAAAATTTATACAATCACACAGCACTTCGTTCAATACTGTTTGTTTTACTTTGATTCGATCTCAACCTGGTAATTTAAGATATTAACTTTTGAAAAGACTCTACCACATTGAGACATCTCTATCAATTGTCACTATAGTGACTAAAATTTGCGACATATATGAATTGCTAATTTAAAGAACTTTCTCAAAACTCCTATTTTATTCAAGTGATGTTTCAATTCTATTTGTTTTATATATTCTTTTTATAACAGCCTGAATTTTTTTCTTCGTTAGCAGTGGGGATAGTTTCATATATTTAAGTTAATCTAGAGAGACATTATTTTTCTGAGCACTTTGCAAATTATTTTCTGAATAAGTCATAACACCTAAATTGGAATCGAGAAGACAAGTATAGGGAAAACATGAGTAGTGTTATCGGATTAACGCGGTAAATATCTTTTTAAAACACAATTTCAGGAAACTGATTTAAAATAGCAATTGAATCATACTTTAATTTCTTGTAATCTTAAAAACAGACAAACAGAAATAACAATATATTTTGATTACCTCTCTATTGCAACAGATATATAATTACCTTTATATTTATACATTTATTAGTGGTTTTCTAATATATCAATTATTTCAGTCAAGTTATTAACAACAATATCTATATGTTTTTTATTGTTAATCTTAAGATGTTTGTTATTCTCATTCTCTAATAATATTGTGGAACATCCAGCTGCTTTGCCACTTAACATATCATCCATAGAGTCACCTACCATTAATACTTCATCTGCTTGCAAGTCCAATCTTTCCATAATATGTAAAATTGGGTCAGGAAAAGGTTTTGGTCTTACAAATTCTCTTGTTACAATGGTATGAAACTTTTGTAATGGTTCTGATTGAATAAAATTTGAAATTAAATAATTTACAGGGTCGATCATATTTCTTGTACAGATATTCTTGCTAATCCCGTTCTCATTTAAATATCCAAATAATTCATTCAATCCAGGTTGTGGTGTCATCTCTAACATAGCTTTATATTCAACATCTGCGATATTCTGTCTTGCCTGCATTTTATCTTCTTCACTCGGTAGTCTGTTGATGAAATCTAGGATATCAATCGATTTATCATTCAAACCAATTGATTTTCTCATTTCCACAAACATCCACGGCTGAGGGAGACATAGGGTTCCATCCATATCAAATATAATTGATCTAATTTTTTTAGTTTTTTGAAGGTTTTGCAATTGTGTTTGAGTCATTTTAAGTAGTTTGAACATTCACACAAGGTTTTTATCAATTGAGTAAGTTAGAAATCAAATGTAAAATATATTACACACATACACTAAAGAACAAACAAAAAGTTAACAGTGCTGTTGACAATAAAAGGCTCTTCAGGACAATTAAGATCCCTTACATGTACACATATATATGTTTATACATTTGAATGGGTTTATATATACAGGCTTGGAATTAAGTTATCGTAATATTTTAAAGATTTATGTAAGTTTAATCGATTCAAAAAATTAATATTACGTAAGTGTAAATGTCTTTCCATATTATACGGGATACTTATTGATACTTTCGTGAGTTAAGTTTCAGTAATTAACCCCAATTCTAAATTTCATTCAAGATATATAAACCATTAGTAAAATTGTTCAATAATTACTATGTAAGTAAGTTATGATGCGAAGGGACATTAAAGAAACATTCACTATAATATCCTTAACGGAGCTATTTAGAATAAAAAGACTAATTGAGTATATACAAAATTTTCAAACCATATTCGTACAGTGTTACAATAGTTATATTCTTAATTCCACCGTTTAACAATAAATCATCAGTAGTTAATATGATACCGAGACACAAAGTTTTACCCTTAAGGGAATTATATGTAACTATATATATATATGTATATCTACATATTAGGCGAAGCAATCCCTCCTGCCCAAAAAAATATGGATGAATAAAATATTCCCAGCTTGCAAAATCTTAAGTTTGGAGAAATACTGAAGAAAATTTACGTATAAAAAAATAGATATTCACTGAAAAAGTGCATACAAATGGATAAAAAACACTTTAGGCCTCCCACGAATGGTGCGTACAGCATATTAGAGTAACGGTATTGTACTACCTTTTGTAAATATTACAATTTCTTTCAATTAGATACAACCATTTTTCTGTACACATAATATCCACAAAAAATATTCAAGTGACCCAAAGAAGCAGTAGTAGAACTTCAATAACTGTATCTACCCAATACGTTTCAGTTGAGAGAGCTCTGACAACATGGTAGATGTTTTTGCATTGCCTTAAATGATAAATATTCTTCTTCTTCTTACTTCATTATACACTAACAACTAAACAATAGTATGTAGCAGAAAATCAACAGAGAGAATACAAAAAAAGTGTTATATGTGTTTCTTTTTAATCCAACAAGTTATTTTTTTTGTATTAATAAATAAATAAATGCTCCCTCCCCCCCCTCCAACTTTTCTGCTTGTACCGTTGGTTGTGTTTACACCATACCATGATCAATTAACATGCACATGTTCGAAACAATTCACGTATACACTTTATATATTCTTGTTTTTTCGATTTTAATATTTCATTTAAATTAAAATATGTCAGAATACAAGGTAGCTCTGGGGTTAATGTATAATAATTTATTCGATATAACAATTTTTATAATCTTTTGAAATGATTCTACGCATTTTCAGTGCTAACTTGTTCTGATAGCGAAATCATTAATTATCACAAAGTCAGGTTTATACGAGTGTTTTTCTCCTAATAGAACGGTTCGAAAATTCAATATACGAATTGAAAATTACTTTTTCTTTTTCCTAATATTTTTTTGATACTTTCGTTACCTTTTATGGGTAACATCAAATTATATATCTAACTATATATATAGTTTATTCAATTTAACTAAAAAGACAGAAAATGACAAGTATAAAGTATTTTCACTAATATTTTTTTTTTGGGATGGGGGATATTCTAATACAATTAATTTACACACAGAACTATTACATTCAACTAAACTTCGAAATTAAATTGAGGACTAAGTAGAAAACAAGTTAAAAAACTTTATAATTATATAAAATTCCATCATCTAAGCTTTTATTGCATTGTATTAATATTCACTATGTATGTAAAAAAAAAAATTTTTTTTTTTCATTAACCATGCAATACCTTATTAATTATTCGATATTCTTAAATTATCATTAATATATATATATTTTCAAGTTTTTTCTTTAGTTACATGTCATCTCCATCATTCTATTTGCAACTGTTTAATTCTTTAATTGTAAGATAAAATTTTTTTTTTTATCTTGTGAACTTTAATTTAAATAATATACTTTATGTACTCATTTCAATACCTATATAATAATTACTAATTGTTTTCTTCTTCAATATATTTAAAAATATTTTGTTTTCATTATCTTTACTCTTATATCCAGCATAACCAATCCACCAAAGAAAACATAAACTACTGTAAAAATGGTTGCTTTCACTGTTGACCAAATGCGTACTTTAATGGACAGAGTTACTAACGTTCGTAACATGTCCGTTATTGCTCACGTCGATCATGGTAAATCTACTTTAACCGATTCTTTAGTCCAAAGAGCTGGTATTATTTCCGCTGCTAAGGCCGGTGAAGCTCGTTTCACTGATACCAGAAAGGATGAACAAGAAA
>JAJLTH010000082.1:0-53485 GCA_030568035.1 Tetrapisispora nanseiensis
TTATAATCGATGAGGAGGAGTTCCTTTATTTCAAAAAAAAAAAAAAAAAAAAAAAACAAAGAAACAAAGCATTGATTCAATATTGTGATTAAGTTTCGTTCCTGTCTTGTCGCTTTTGAAGAAACAAATTATTAAAACCGTCTTTCGAAAAAATCGTTCTGTCGTGAATAATAGGCAAAAATGAATCGAGAAATCGATATATATTCTTATATTTTATCGAAGATGGAACAGCAGGGAGGGTATGGGAATAGTTTACAAACATAAAATAATTCAATATATTGAACTGGTTTAATATTTTTTCATTATGGAGGTATATTCAAAATAAGATCATAATCCGTTGTGGTAAACATTGGTAAATATACAAGTTATTAAGTACATCAATATTCAATAATAGTTAAGGATTAATATGAAAGGAAAATATATCAATTATATACTGAAATCAATTGGTTGAACAAGCAAAAGACAGGTTTTTTCCTATAATGGAAATCAAGATAATTTACAGAACAAAAGAAATAAGGAAGTAAAAAACAATTACTGTCTATTTTTTGAAAATGGTTTTGCAACTATTTTCATCATGTCTACTTTTGTCCGCCCCATACACACAACACTACCAACAAATTCAATGAAAGGACGAAAACAATGAACCAATGAGGTGAAGTTCCGATTAAATAAATGAAAAATACACACAACTGCAAAAAAAACAAGTAATAAAATAATTGAATTTTTCTAATATTATATAGAGGCGTCATGTTAAAAAATACATCATATTTGCGGATGCATCGTTTTCATAGTAAAAGAAAAAATCGGGACAACACAAATAGATACAATGTATTCATTTTCGTTTTTTTGTGATCACGTTGGAAACTACGAGTAGATGCAGCAACACTCACAATTATAATAATTTTGACTGATGTACGTTTATTAGCTTAGGAAGAATCCCATTTTACTTCAAGTAAAAAAACACATCATTTGTGTTTATTTTGAGAGATTTAATTTATCAATTTTTAATACGTTTGTATGTTGTTGCTGTTGTTTTCTCACATTTTTTTTAGAACTTTAAGTTCGTTGAAGTTTATCATAAAATACTCTCAAGAATACATAATAAATTTTGGATACAATTTTCATGACAACAAATTATTATTACAACGTTACCCAAGAGAACGAACATCATATCTAATTTATCGGAAAATTGAAAACGCAAGATACTTTAAAAAAAAAAGAAAAAGAAAAAGAAACGACTCCAAGACAAGTCCGCGTAGATAGCATCTGTTCTGTTTTGTTGGTCAAAATTATAAATTATCTTTTTAACTAATGAATAGTTAATAGCGAATGAGAAAAAAATAAGTATTGACTGTCTAATTTAAAATATTTATTTGAATACAAGAAGTTATGGAATTGAACAGTTTAAAAAAAAAAAAAAAAAAAAAAATACCATAAATGATTGGACAAACATTAGGAATTTTAATAATTATCATGAATAAAATTTCTATCGAGACGAACAGATCTTTAATTTTTTCAATGGTATATTTTATGTATGGTAATTTCTTAGCTTAACTAATGTATGACCCAATAAAAAAAAAAAAGACAAGAGAGTTTTCAACAGCAAAATGATACATCACAGAAAATCACAGAAGGAGAGAGATCCATATGTATATACAAAATATGACAAAATAAGAGAGAAAATTAGTAAGAAGACCACCATATGTTTAAAAACTCTAAACAAGAGCCTCAAAAACATTGAGCCAAAAAATAATAATAAAAAAAAATTCTAAATTTTAGTTCAGTATTTTGCTTTAAGTAGTAAATCATAATAGAAAAGATAAAATGACGATCTAAAATTTTAAAAAATTAAATTGCAAATGATAACACAATATTGGCTATACAAACGTTTGTCAATAAATTTAATAAATAGTTATTTTGTCACCCAATATCTGTTTGATACGTACATTATACTCCATTTGTTATTGTTTTTTTATTCCTTTTTCGGTACAAAAAATTACCCAAACGATAATCCCATATACAACTTCCTTTTTCGGACATACAATAAAAAAATTCTAAATTAACAGAATACAAAAATTTGTGCAATGTTTTTAATACCAAAGAATTATGAAGTATAAAAAGTTAAAAAGGAAATGAGAAGGAAAATTAAAATAAACTAAACTCGTATATTAAAAATCATAAAATAGAAATGAAAAAGAAACGATAAAACCTTAAAAACTGATGAAATTAGCACATATGAAAAATACAAAAGAACTACGATAGTTACACAGTTGATGTACAGAGGAAAAAAAGGTCATGACTAATAAGGATAAACTATAATAACTTGTATGAAGATTCTTCTACTTACTAACCGAAGTGCGATTGTATTAAGATTTCATCATGCATTTACCACATAATCTAATTGTACTTCTTTTATTTCTTTTATTTCTTAATTTTTCTGTTTATCTCTCTATATGCATCATCCTTTCTCTATCTCTCTCTCTTTGTGTATATTTGTAATTTTTAACAATTTCATATGTTCTTTTTTTCTTTTTAAAAAAAATAAGTCTGAAATTGATTGTTATCTTTGATCCAATTTCACACCATGATGAATCACTAATATCATCGATTGTTTCTACTTTAATTTCTATGTTGTCACTCTTTTTATTTTTCCTTCTCCTTCTCCTTGAAATTTATCAAAATTAAATAAAAAAAAAAAAACCAATAAATTATTATCTTTTCAATGGATTTTTAATGGGACTTTTCATTTTATCTATTTAGTTTATTTAGTTTATTTAGTTTATTTAGTAATTTTCAAGAACTAAAATGTACTAATAATGTACATTTTTTCTTTTTGAATGAAGGAGAGAAAAAAAAAATAATACTATAATCAGTATTTATAAAGTTTTTTGTATTCTATAGTATATATATTTTTAATTCATTCTACTATTCTTATTTATTTATATATAAGTATAACTATAAAGTATATTAATCTAAAGTATAATTCTTTATCCCACATAAAAAAAAGAACTTTAAAGATATATATATATTTTGATCATACTCTTTGTATTTCGCATAATATTTACTTTATATTAACTTTTTTAAATTTTTATCTGCTTTGGTTTTATATCATTGAATATCTTATTGGATTTGAATCATTTTTTATTTTTAAGTTATACTTTCAATTTTAACTTGAGAAAAGAAAACAACTGTAATTTAGATATAAATATCAACCAAGAACCTTATTCAAATTTTTAACAATAAGGAGAAGAAACACTCATATACTGTGGTGTATTCGATTTAAATGCGTATAAGTTATTGTACTCATTAATCGTCTCCCCAAAATATTTTGCAATACCTTTTTTTTTTTTTATAAATCCTGATTTATAATACACATATCATTTGTATGTGTATACAGTTTATTTAAATTCGAATTGTGTTGTGTCATTCATTTATTGAAATAATAATAATTTACATTATCAATACATAAAAATTGGGATCGGATTTTTTCCAAAAAAAAAAAAAAAAAACGAAAGAAAATAAGCTATATTTTAATACTTAAAAATATATATATAAAGAATGAATGCAATAAGCAATAATAATAGTAATAATAATAATATTAATAACAATAATATCAATAATTCTGAGCAGAATAGTACACTTATGAGAAGGTATAAAAGGAGAAGATTACTAACTTATCATTTGGCTACACCTGAAGAACCTGAAAAAAGTATAAACAATTTCAATGGTATAGATACCAAATCTATAAATACAAACGATGTTGCATCCGACAAACTGACACTGCTAGATGATAACGATAATATTCAAGACAAAACATTTCATAGTCCATCATTAAAAGATACAACAAAGTTGGAAATGGACATTTTGAAAACTGTGAGAGATTTAAAACGTTATAAAGCAAGTAACGATAAAGACAAACAAGAACTTGATATTGATAATATAGTTGATTTATTAAGTCGATCACTTAGTGCAGTGTCTCATTGGACTTTGCAATCCCAATTAGCCACTTTGAAGAAAGAAACCGAATTTAAAAGCGATTTCAGAATTATAGCCGAAAATTTAAAAGATAATAATGAAACTTCAGAGAATATTACATGTTTAAGAAGTCCTCCAAAAATATCATCAAAGTTCTTAAAAAATTCCGATAAACTTTCTAGAGTCAATGATGAGGAAATAATTGGTAATGAATTGTCAGTAGAGAACAATACTAATACAATCAAAAAATCAAAATATTCAATTACTAAAAAAAAAGTTTTATCGACTAATGATAATTTATTGGTAAATAAATCACCGAGAACAATCAAATTTAATTACAATAACTATTACAATACAAAGAGAATGAATAATAAGATGGGAAATAAATCGGGAAACGATAAAATCATTGATCCTTACAGAATTCCATGTAATATAATAATAATGAATTCACCAGGGGAACTTGAGGAATCCGAAATTGTCACTAAAAATTCATCAAATCACAATTCATCAGATTTTTTACATTTAATTGAAACAAATAAACCTCATCCAAGAATGAGGCGGACTAGTGACAATCCTGCAAAAAATGAATACTTTAGGGTATTCCATCTAAAAAAAGCAAAATATTAATCCAATACAATAACAACAACTACATTTTCATAATCATCAGCATAACATACGATCACCATTTTTCTTTGGGTCGTAATGGCATAGTACTAATAATAATATAACTAATCAAATTCAATAAATTTATTGAAATAATTGTAACAATCATAATAACTAATTATAAACTTAATGGGCAATATAACAAGGGACTAATAGTAAGGAATTTAATTTATGATCTATATATGTATTTATACCTTTCAATGTGTAACATTATTCTAGAGACTTTGTATACAAATTTAACTAAATATTAAATATTAAATACTGAATGAATTCTTTTTAGTATTTTAATTCTCTAGCATTACATAATCTGGTCTTTTATTTATACATCGCACAAATATATAACCTATTTTATAAAATTTATAATCTTCACGTGATAAGGTTAGGTTAGGCACTATATTGAAAGAATTCCGTATATCTCCTTATGCGGTAAATGTTTTATTATGTGATGCCCCTTCCCCTCCAAAAAATATTGATGGATTTTGATATTAAAAAAAAGCTAAGATGTGATTATATGTTATGATAGATAAATGTTATTCTTTAATAATTGATACAAATTGATGAATTAAGACATTTAATAATTGTGCATGTATATTTAATTGTGAACAGAATTGAAACCCTAACTCAATGAAAGTAGGAGAGATATAAAAAATTTAGCAATAGGATAAACAGATAAACTACAATTAACAAAAATGACTCGAATATGGCATTCGGCACAATATTATATGCCTTTATTTAGTTCAAACAAACCTAAGATTGTAATGATAAGTACGTTTTTATCCATATTACTTTATATGTTAGCATATTTAACGTCTTTTTTTCTGATAGCACATTATTACAACGATCCTAATATGTATGTGCCTAATTCGCAAGATTATTTCAGAACATTACTTATAGGGATGTTTTCACCATTTCTCTATTATTTTTTGAAGAAGATTCTATTTTATGTTAAAGATACACATATCCTAACAAATATAATTTTTGATTTTCCATTGAATGATATATTTATGTTTTTACTTATTATAAGTTTAGCTTATCCTCAAACCCAAGATATGTCAAAAACAATCGAAGGTGATAGAAAGGATTACGCATCATCTGAGTGGCATATTATTCCAAGACAGTCATACTTATTTGGTATAGCGTGGAGTTTAGGTGAATTTATCATTTCAATATGTACGAACATGTTTTTATTTGAAGAGATTTTTGATAACAGCAACGATGACAAATTCTTTGCAAACGATATCGTTTTCTCTAATGGGCAATATGACAATGATCATTTAAGGAATCAGTCGATGATATCGCAAAGGAGAAATAATATTACATTGTCACAATGTGTTAATGTTCGTAATAATTATTCGACACTTTCCAACAATGTTTATTCACCATTGAATAAAAAAATGAATAATACTTATGGGAGTGTAGAGATTAACCAAAAGAGCTCAAATGATTCAACTCAGCTTAAAAAGTTAGCCGAAAATAATGAATCAGATTCCGACAATACAATAATTCTAATTGATCCTTATGATAATTCTATGATTTTAACGACTAAAATGGGCCAAAAACAGATAAATGAACAGAGGATGAGTAAATTAAACAATAGATCAAACTTAACGGATGAAGAATCTTTCGGAACTGAAAACTCAGAAGATATCGAAGTAATTCATTATTTCCATGGGATAGATTCAACAAATCAGCTCATTAGACAATTAACTGTAATGAGTTTAGTGGTCCTTAACAATATTATGTTAATTGTTGGTCAATGTTTGATTTTATCTATTTATTTCATATATGTACGAGGACACGAAAACTTATTTACTAAAGCAGTAAACTATTTTGGTAAGAGAGAGATATGGATATTTTTATCTGTTGTGGTTGTTCCGCTCATTTTAAGCAATCTATTACTAAGTTTATTCTTATATTATTGGAAGGATTCTGAATTTTTTGCAGATAAAAATGAGCACTATTCTGATGATGATGATTTCAAGAACTTTGGAGACAATTCTAATTATTTTACAAGCAATAACTTATTTGGAGATTTAAATAGTTATTCGAATGTAGACAACTTCCAGCAGGATTCTCGTACTTATTCGTTACTTAATATATATAGACACCAAAATGATAAAAAAGGGAAACAAAATGATAATCAGAACTCAACGAATGGTAAAATGTTCAATAATTCAAGCATGTTCGATAGAAACCAATTGTCGAAGGGCAATGAGTATAATAGTCACGGTTTTAACGAGAATGGCAGATCGGGAATGGTTATTAACGGTTCCATGGAAGACATAATGTACTCTGACTCAACATTTTATATCCATGAGGATAATGACTCGAGCGCACCAAGATTAATAAGGATTCTCAAAAAAATAATGAATGCTTGGAAAAAATTAGGTGAGAAGGATATATTTATATTTTCATTCATGACACTATGGAGTGTTTCAATTTTTATAGCAGGATTATTATGTACTGTGTACCAATAAACTGTAATGCATTAATATATATTACATATTATATATTTATTCTATTTTATTCTGTTTTGTTTTATTTTACTTTTTTTTATCTTTCTTTTTGAGATCATTGTTTTTTATTAATACCGTTGTTCCAATATAAGAAGATTAATTGACAATGTTTAGGAGCAATGATCCAATTTCGAAATATATTTCAAAAAAATAAAGACAATACAGAAAGCATATTGGAAACAATGTTTGTATAAATCAAATAAAAGGTTACATCGGTTACACCCATACTGTTCGTTCATAAAAGACAACTAATTAAAAAAAAAACAAAAAAAACAAATGCACAGGAAGATGCCAGTTCCAATTGAATATTCATGCTTGAAGATTTCAAGTATTTATAATAAGAATAATCAACTGAATTTTACCCTTCAAGTGGTACCTAAGGGTTCAAATATAAAATAATTGGAATTAAAGCTGCAAAATGACTATGTATTTTTTAAAAAAATACAATAAACAGCCAAGCCATTCATTTAATCACTTTAATAAGAATGTTTTAACAAAGTGTATGAATTCTTTTCCTCACGAAATTAAGTATGGGATATAAAACACAAGAGAACAAATATACTTACAATAATAAATATCTGATATTCAAGACAGCTGATATAGTAGTATTGACAGCAGCGCGAAAAAAGGGCTGGGTAAAAAAAAAAAAAATATAAAAAAAAACATGAACACCAAAAGAAAAAGCAACTGTGTTCACTTTTGAAATGGTAAGAAATTATCGTAGCATCAACAAAAAAATATATCAACAACACATTTTAATAACTAAACAAACAGTACTACAAAAAAAGAGTGATGACAAAATTACTTAATTTGGAGATTACTAATTTCCCAATTCAGTAAACACACCAAAAATATATGAAGCTAAATTTTTTCTCACTACGCCAAAATTTCTTTTAAAAAGTAACTCTAGTTTAAGAAACAATTCCAGTTACAAGCAACGAAAAGAAAATAAAGCAAAATAACAATATCGTCTTTTTCATTTCTATATATTTTATTTTGCTTTATTTTAAATTACTTAAAATGGAAATCGAACAGTATTAATTAGGTAACTAAGTCAAGTACGTCAAAATATATTATTATGCCAATATTCTTTCGTGCTTAGTTTTTCTTTTTTTTTCTTTTGCTCAAGGCTTCATAGATCTCCCTCTATCTTTAAAACGCCGTAAGATCTAAAAATAGTATGGCAGGTTCTTGCTGCAATGTTTATATTTTTTTTTTTGCTTTTTTTTTTTCTAGCTTCTCAGTCAATTCACACCCAGAATTTCACGATAAAATAAAATTTTAAGGCTGGCTGATTTACTTCGTACTTTTATGTTTACATTGGCTGTATATTCTTATTCCTGTAACTTTTGTACAATTGAATCTCTGTTGAATATTATTTGTGTTTGTTTGTTTTTTTTCTTTTTTTCGTTTTTTTTTTGCGTTTTCGCTCTTGTTTTCACTGAGTTCTTCTATTCTTATTTTTCGGTTGGTTAAAAACAATAGACGTCTTTGTTCTCTGCCCAGTATTCTTTTTTTTCATATCATATCCAATTCTGGATTATATATTATATTTTTAGAACCAAGAGAGAATTCTGGCAGGATGTCATCACACACAAAATGACAATGTTAATGATTATTTAATCTTCTAATAGTTCCTATTCTTCTACAGATATTCAAGATAATTTTTAACAGCCCTCTCTCTCTCTGTAAATGATTCAAATATTTTGTATTATTCTTTGTATTCAAAGTATCATAAAACTAGAAGAAAACATCATCTTGAATCATTGTCAATACTGAATTCTATGGGTTTGGTTCACAGTCAACTTCACTTGCCATTCGAATTTTTCTATTTCTTATTTTGTTGTTGCAATTTGAATGACATTTTGATTCTGAAACATATCATATATATATGACTGTTGATATCAAACATTCTTTTCTGATCTTATTGATTATTTACAATATTTAAATACTTAATATATATATATAAATATATATCCAAAGACCCCTGTGAACTTAAAAAGACACAACACGCAACTCAAAAGTGTATAATACATTTAAATTCATATTTTCATCATTAATATAATAAAATAATAATCAACCGTTGTTCAGATTATATTTTATTACTGCATATCATTTATTCATAATATTTTGTTTGTTTTCTTCCATTAATATTTTTTTTTTACCCTTCGCAATAGAACAATAAGTACAACATGTTAAACTACGAAGCACTTTTGAAATTCAATAAAACTTCCATCAATAAAGATATGATACAATACATTTCTGAATTGACTGAATCTATTATCCAAGTTAAAAGCAGTAATAGTATGGTCTCCATTGCTTTACCACCACCAACTTTACCAAAATTCATTAAAAATATTTGTTTAAATTCAAATGTTCAAACTCCAACATTGATGGCAACAACTGTCTTATTAGGCAGATTGAAAAAAATCATCCCTTCAAATGTTTATGGTATTGAATCGACAAGACATAGAATTTTCTTAGGTTGTTTGATTTTATCGGCAAAATCTTTAAATGATTCATCACCACTAAATAAACATTGGGCTAAATATACCGAGAATTACATTCATTTACGTGAAGTTAACACAATTGAAAGAGAATTACTTGATTATTTTGACTGGAATATAAGAATTACTTTAGAAGAACTCTACGATTCCTTGTCTCATTTCTTAGAACCAATTAAACAAGAAATTCTAGTGAAAGAGAGACAAAATTCTTTATTAATGTCAATCCCATCAGCAAACTCATCATTAATCGGCTTCCAAAAAGATCTTTCCATTATCAGCGAGCACACCAGCATTAGTATTGAGGAAGCAAGATTTTCAACACTATCTCACTCAAACTCAGTATATTCTTTACCATCCCTAGCATCCTTCCAATCATCTTCAGATAAGAACCCATCAACTCTAAGTGACTCAAGTAGTCTAACTGATGAAGATAGTTTATGTAACAATACAATCGAAATCATTAATGAAACTAATTTAAAACACACTGAACAAAATAATAAGGTCACTATTAAAAGATCTGCTGCATTACATTCCTTCTTTTAAAATTATACTCTGAATAATAATAACTATTTTAAGAAAGAACTATTCATCTAAAAATTAATATATGCATATATTATATATATTTCAATTTTTTGTAAAAAATAATTATAGAAATTATATAATCAAATGATAATTACATCAAATATTTTTATTTCAAATTGATCGATTTTTACCTCAATTTGTTGCCACCACCCACTACTTGAAGCAAAATCTCATACTGAGCTACTTGCAAAAGAAGACTAGAAAATACGATAAACTCATAACTTGAATTAATTACTACTTTATTTATATGTAATTATATTGAACAATGTAAATTCCTATATACTCCTCTATTAAACTCCAAACTAACTGTATAAGTCGTCATCTTCTTCGGCAGCACCAGAGTTAAAGTTAGCTCCTGAGTTACCGCTAGCACCATTATTGGCATCGCCAGTTGATCCTAGAGCTGAATCACCAAAGTTAAAATTACTGAATTGACCTCTAGATGCTTTCATTTGCTGGGAGTATGCTTCGTAACGACGTAATTCAGCATCAGAAACAGAACGTTTTGCTGTCTTCATAGCTTCAGCAAAATGTTCTTTGGTAATGTATGGAACTGGATCAACTTCTTCTTCTTCAGTTTCTTGTTTAACATCTGACATTTCAACATCTTCTTCGGATTTTACCTTCTTGGAGTCAGCAATTCTATGTGCTTCAATAGAATCCTTAATGGCAAATTTAGCAGCTCTTTGAGCAATGTAAGATAAATCGGCACCTGAGAAACCTTGAGCAGCCTTAGCAATAGCGGCTAAATCTAAACCTGGTTCTAATGGAGATTTTCTCAATTGGGCTTTTAAAATAGATAGTCTACCGACTTCATCAGGTAGAGGAACATAGATCAATTGATCTAATCTACCTGGTCTTAATATAGCTGGATCAATTTGATCTGGTCTATTTGTAGCACCAATGACAAAAACGTTCTTCTTAGCATTCATACCATCCATTTCTGTTAATAATTGGTTAACCACTCTGTCACCTACATTATCTTGGGAGTTACCTCTAGCTTTAGCAATAGAGTCTAATTCATCTAAGAAAACAACAGTTGGAGCAGCAGCCCTAGCTTTGTCAAAAATATCACGAATGTTGGATTCTGATTCACCATACCACATACTTAATAACTCAGGACCTTTGACTGAAATAAAGTTCGCAGAAACTTCAGTAGCAACAGCCTTGGCTAATAATGTTTTACCAGTACCTGGTGGACCATAGAACAAAACACCCTTAGATGGTGATAAACCAAACTTGGTGTATTGATCTGGATGTAGGACTGGATATTCTACAGTTTCTCTTAATTCTTTCTTAATATCATCTAAACCACCAATATCATCCCAAGTAACATTGACACTTTCAACAACAGTTTCACGTAATGCCGATGGGTTAGAGTTACCTAGGGCAAATCTAAAGTTATCCATTGTTACTCCTAGGGAATCTAAAACTTCAGCATCTATTTCATCTTCATCTAAATCAATTAGATCCATCTTTTCACGAATTTGTTGCATAGCTGCTTCCGAACATAAAGAAGCAATATCAGCACCAACATAACCGTGAGTTTCAGCAGCTAAAGTTTCTAAATCGACGTCATCAGCCAATTTCATGTTCTTGGTGTGAATACGTAGAACTTCTAATCTACCAGTAGCATCTGGGATACCAATATCGACTTCACGATCAAATCTACCAAATCTTCTTAAAGCTGGATCGATGGAGTTTGGTCTATTGGTAGCTGCAATAACGACAACGTTAGATCTTGCTTTCATACCATCCATAAGTGTTAGTAACTGAGAAACAACTCTTCTTTCAACTTCACCATTTGTCTTGTCTCTCTTTGGAGCAATAGAATCGATTTCATCGATAAAAATAATGGCTGGAGCGTTCTTTTCTGCTTCTTCAAATGCTTTTCTCAAGTTAGATTCTGATTCACCAGCCATTTTGGACATAACTTCAGGACCGTTAATCAAGAAAAAGAAAGCACCAGTTTCATTTGCAACAGCTCTAGCCATTAAAGTTTTACCTGTACCTGGAGGACCGTACATAAGCACACCTCTTGGTGGTTTAATACCGACAGCCTTAAATAATTGTGGGTGTCTTAAAGGTAATTCGACCATTTCTCTAATTTGTGCCATCTGTTTTCTACAACCACCAATATCATCGTAACCAACATCATTCATATTATTTTCTTCATCTTCTCTATTGATTGGTTCACCTTCCCAATGAATAACAGTATCTTGTGCGACGACAGCAAACTCATCAGGTTCAACATCAACAACTTTAAATTCAACCTGTCTCATACCACCTCTTACAACAAAATGGTCACCTTTTCTAACTGGTCTATATGCTTCTACGAAGTATGGTTTTAAGAATACATCAAATAAATTACCAGTGATACCTTCGATAGTGTCAGCAATTGGCAAAACAGAGATTCTAGTAGCGTATTTGATATCCGGACAAGGATGGATTCTAACTAGATCACCTAATCTAATTCTTAAATTATTTCTAACAATACGATTGACTCTACAAATACCATCTTCTAAATCATCATCAATCAAGACAATTAAAACGGTATCCTTTCTTTTTTTACCTTTTACTAAAACGGTATCACCTCTAAACAACTCCAATTTGTCCATAGTATTAGAGTTAATTGCAATAACAGAGTTGTCATCGTTGATTGCATCGTCTACTAATAAAGCATTGTCTTTCTTTTTAGATCTTAGAATGGCAGTAGCGGTTCTATCTTCATCCTGATGTTCAGCACCAGAAGCATCTAATAAAGGTTTCTTTTCTTCTCCCATCTTGCTTCTAATAGTTGGAACTGTTTTCAATTACTTTTTATGCCTGTATATAATTATTTCTTAACCTATTAATAGTTGTTGTATTTTTTTTTTAACTAAAATTTATATTTCCAATTGAAGGGGGGGTGTGGGTATGGTATTCAATATATAGAAAAAAAGTAATAATTCAACAAATATTTATACAAAATAATTAAAACAAACTGGTTGCTATTCTATGTTATGTTAAAATATAAGCAGTTATTAAAGTGGATGTGTTGATAGAATATATTTTATAATGTATTATTATATAAATACAATAGAAATAATGATTTATAGTAACTATTAATCAAAAATTAAATTAAAATTAAAAATTTAAGTAAAGGAAATAAATTAATTTGCCACCCGTTCGTTATCTTCATCGCTAACTATTTGAGAATATATATATAGTATAAGATATAATAATTTATATGTGATAGTGTTCCCTATATTTCCTAAGAACTACATGTAGAGAAGCTAAGAAAATATTTAAAAAAAAAATTCATAATTATTGCACAGCGCTATCATGATGGTGTATCATTTATGATTTAAATTCAGTGATGAAATAAATAAAATAATTTATTCACATATAACATACTTCTTGTAATTTGATTAAACGATTAGTGTGAATTGGGTATTCAAATATGTTATTATAATGAAGATGTTTGAAGAAATTTTAGTTTCAATTAAATAATTATTCGAGTTAACACAAATGAGAGAAAAAAAAAAAATAAAAATAAAGATCATTTAAAAAAAATCATCTATATATTGAAATAAAGCAATTGTTTATAGTTTGTATATATATAGTAGTGTTTTATCAATTGATTTATTGTTGAGATTCTAATTTTTTCAATAATTCTTTATGATACTTACCTAATTTTTCAAAATCAGTTTCTTCAGCAGGCCATCCAACGATTAATCCTGATTCTTTATCTATCTTTGGGATTAAATGGAAATGAACATGGGCAACTTCTTGATGAGCTATTTTACCATTGTTTTGTAATACGTTATAACCAATTCCGTCTGATCCATCTTTGTCAATTCCTAATAATTTGGTTAATTTCTTGGTAATTGGTAATATATCAGTCAAATATTCATCTGGTATGTTATGTAATTTTGCACCATGATATTTTGGAATAATTAATGTATGACCTTTGGATGTTGGTTCGATATCTAAAAATGAATAAGTATATTCAGTTTCGATTAATTTAAAAGATGGAATTTCACCTGTTTTTGATTTTATGATAATAATAAAATTAAAAATTTGTTAGTAATAGAGCTAAAAATTAAAGAATATATATATTTGTATATATATGACCAATAAATTGTTAGTGTATCATACCTTTAATAATCTTACAAAAAATGCACGACGCATCATGAGCTACTTTAGACATTTTGATTCTTTCTTATTGTGTACAGTATACTTTGACAAAATACTAACAAATGAAATATTATAATTAAATAATCACTGATAATTTGTTAAATCATTAGTAAAATTGTTAAAATTTTTAATTGTTCTTTTTATATATATTTATCAATTGATAAGGAAGTTCATTTGTTATGAATTGGGAAGTCTCTCTCTCTCGCCTTGAATTGAAGGTTTGATTTTTCTTGTTTTCTAATTTAAGGGAATATTTTTACGAAAGAGTCGTAATGAATTTTAAACAGTTTGGGGGTCTATATTTCTATCAGGGTAAATACAAAGATAACAAGTGAATTGGAATAGTTTGGGATGCCTGGTTGGGAGAGAGACGTTAATGCTTATTCAAGAGATGGATATAGAGTATGAACAGTTCGAATAAGTGTTTTTAATGAACTAATTTGATGTTATTTATGATGCAATAGATATTGAATGTTTTGAATATATATTCAGTACTATTTTATTTGGGAACGTGAAGGAGAGTCTCTCTCGGTATTTGATAAATGTGGAATTCTAGTTAGAATGACAATGTTTCTATTTGATTTCAGCTTGTGGAGATTAGTATAATAAATCAAAATAACACATTGTTTATCAGTTTTAAAAGTAATAAGATATTTTATATAATTATAGTTGAGGTCAGTGGTAGGGTTTTTTTAATATCAATTACATTGTTTTACTTTTCACAATTATTTTAATTGTATTTTTATAACATTTATATTCAAATTTATATTATTTTGTAAGGTTTATTTCAATATCTTTGATTACTTCAAATATTTAAACATACTTAACAGTTTTCAATTGATTTATTTTTTTAATGTTTAGTTAGAACAAATGTTTATATATTTACAGTGTAAAAACTATATGGCAACAAAAACATTAAATATATATTGTTATCATAAATAACAAAATTATATCATATATTGTAATATTATAAAACAATTTCTTGTTAATTCTAATTAAATTGTTGAATAATGTTTTTTATCAAATTTTATCGTTATATTGTTTTTTTGAAGAACAATTTCACGAAGAGTTTTTTATTAAGATAATATTCATCATCGTATTCGAACTTTAGAATCAATTGCTTTCTATTAAATATAATCCAACTTATTACAAAAAAATTATTTATTCTACTTTTTAAAGTGTTATAATTAACTTTAAATATTATTTATATTCACTAATTTAAATAATGTTGAAATTAGTATTCTAAACTATATTGAAAATTATGAAACTATTTTAACTTCAGTATTTTATTGTCGTTATTTAAAATTAATATTCAAATATACACCTATTACCTTTAATATTTTAAAACTAGCTATATATATATATATATATATGTTGTTGAAAGTTTAGTCACTGGCCTAATCTTTTGTCATTATATATCTCCACACAAAATTTCGAAGATTCATGCATGAAATGCTATACTGTTTTGTTTGAATCTGACAAAATATTGTTTTAAAAATTTTGTGATATCTATCTATTTTTACTATTTAACATTATATATCTTGTTCTCTTTTATTTTTAACCCAGCAGTCATTTAATGAATGTGTCAGGTATCATCAAATTTATTGGTGTTTCTATGTTTGTCTTTTTTTTATTGGGAGGTACCGCGCAATTTACGGGCATGTCTTTATTTTCTAATTCAAAAATACCAATTCAATGGAAATAAAATACTAAGAGAACATTGAGTCTTATGATTAATATAAAAACAGAATAAAAAACTTTTTATTAATATAAAAGTTGTTTTTGAAAAAAACCCAATAATCATATACTTTCTATTTTCAATTGAATTATTGAAAATTTTCAGATATAAGAGGAGAAATACCATTGATTTGAAACCATGATAAAGTCGAGTATAGTGAAAACAGCAAAAAAGTCAAATCAATTCATTATTAAACAATGTTTAAATGAATCAAGAAAATTTTCATCCTTTAATATTTGTCCAGAAATTTTGACAAGACGAACTAATAAGGCTAACAGAAATAATTTAATAGAACGGTCATTCAATTCTCCTTTAGCTTATGGAATAAGCACTCAACGTTACAAGTCTACAAAGGCTACACCAAGATTAACAGCTGAAGTATACCCAAATGTTAAGCGTAATCCTATATTTAAAAAAATTAATAATGAGGATATAAGCTATTTTAAGACATTTTTAACACCTTCCGAACTACTGATGGCCACTGCTGAAGACACTTTAGAGTCCTTTAATGAAGATTTTATGAAGAAATATAGGGGTGAATCTAAATTAGTATTAAAACCTAAAACTGTTGAAAGTGTATCCAAAATATTGAAATATTGTAATGATAATGAAATTGCAGTTGTCCCACAAGGTGGTAATACAGGTTTAGTTGGTGGTTCAGTGCCTGTTTTTGACGAAGTCGTCTTATCAATGAACAATTTAAACAAAATCAGACATTTCGATCCAGTTTCTGGTATTCTAAAATGTGATGCTGGTGTAATTTTAGAAAATGCAGATAATTTCTTAGCTGAACAAGGCTATATTTTCCCCTTAGATCTTGGTGCGAAAGGCTCCTGTCACGTGGGTGGTGTTGTAGCTACTAATGCCGGTGGGTTACGTTTACTTAGATATGGATCCCTACATGGAAGTGTATTAGGTTTGGAAGTTGTAATGCCAAATGGTAACATTGTGAGTAGTATGCATTCATTAAGAAAAGATAATACAGGATACGATTTGAAGCAAATGTTTATTGGCTCAGAGGGTACAATTGGTATTATTACTGGTGTTTCCATTTTAGCACCAACTAGACCTACATCTTTTAATGTAAGTTATTTAGCTGTAAATGACTTTGAGACAGTTCAAAAAGTATTTGTTAGAGCAAAGAAGGAGTTATCAGAAATTTTGTCTGCCTTTGAATTCATGGATGCAAAATCTCAAGAAATAACCAAACCACATATGGGTGATATTGCATTTCCTTTGGAAAGTGAATATCCATTCTACATCTTAATTGAAACTTCAGGCTCCAATAAAGAGCACAACGACGAGCAATTGGAAACATTTTTAGAGAAAGTTATGGAAGATGAATTAGTTGTCGATGGTGTTATTGCTCAAGATGAAACCGAACTAAAGAATTTATGGCAGTGGAGGGAAATGATTTCTGAATGTTCTCAAGCTGGAGGTGGTGTTTATAAATATGATGTATCATTGCCATTGAAGGATTTATATTCTTTGGTGGAAGCTACAAATGAAAGGTTAGCTAAAGCTGGGCTTGTTGGTGATGATACAAAACCTGTCATTGGTGCAATTGGTTATGGACATGTTGGTGATGGAAATTTACATCTTAATGTTGCTGTAAGAGAATACAATAAAGAAGTTGAAAAAACTTTGGAACCTTTTGTTTATGAATTCATTTCTGACAAGAAAGGGTCTGTAAGTGCTGAGCATGGCTTAGGATTCCAGAAAAAGAATTATATTCAATATTCAAAGAGTCCGGAAGAGATTCAAATGATCAAAGATCTCAAAGAACATTTTGATCCGAAAGGAATCTTAAACCCTTACAAATATATATAAAAATAGAACTTTTTATCACTCTTCTTGTAATTAATTTACGACAAATAACTACTATAAACTTATATTCTATAAACACTACTTTTAGTTTCTTCATGCAGTTATCGAGCAAATAAGAACAATTCAAATCTCCAACAATCACACATGCACTTATGCTAATTTCCATACTAATGTTAAATATTTTTGTACATATCATATTGCTAATCAGAGAAGAAATTTAGCTTTTTTTAAACTTTCAACTGCGGTTGAAGATATATGTCTAAACCTAGCTGAACCCAACGGTGTTCCACCATACCACCGTGTCACAATAACTAAAACGTTAAATATATTCGACCTTTCCAGTAACGTGAGTAATCTTTGACCAGCTCCAGCCTCGCCTCCATCAAAAGATCCTTGTTGAATATTTCTGTAACTGAGAGGTAGGTTAAGTTTCGATTCAGTTTTTCTTGCATTTTTCTTGTTCTTAGTTTTACCATTATTTGTCTTAGAATCCTGAATTGCGATTTGGTCAGCAGTTCTCCAAGCATACATATGAGGGTGACTTGCTTTTGCAACTGATTTATTTTCTGATAAAAGTTGAGATAACGCTGGTTCTATTTCATTTTGATTCTTGATTGAGCAGCATCTTGCTTGAAATTTTGATTTTCTATCGATTAATATTTCTGATTCATTCCAATTTATCATCTTGTCATATTTTAAAATACAAAATATATTTAATAAAAAAATACAATTGAAGTTTTCATTGTATATATATATATATATGTATATGTATATGTTTAATTCATATTATTATTAGGGTTCTATTTTAACGTCGAGTTCTCAAAGGTATGTTAGTTACCGGTTTCATCGAAAGTTATTGAATGTATCATTTTTCGCACTATAATAAATTATTCCCTCTTTTTAATTATACAGCTTTAAGAATTTAAAATTTGTACGTATAAGTTAAATAAAAAAGAATACACCATTTATAATTGGACTTATATTTTATCCATGTATATGTGCTATCTATTATCATAAAATATATTGAAGTGAATATTATTAATTACTAAACTGTGTATGGAGGTGGAGATTGGATCTGGATTTTATTATCACCAGGTTGAATATTAGGAGGATTGAGCAATGGAGTGTCAACTGCTGCATAGCTTCTTTCGCCATTCTCAGGCGCTAAATTGTTCCTTGTAAAATTATTTGAATCTGAGTTTTGTTGATATATATAAACAAATTCTGTATTTGAATTTCTTAATGGACTTGTTATGTTGATATAATAAAAAGCATGGATCATTCCCGGGATAAATGCTAACATCGTAAGTAGAATATTTAGTAATAAATCTTTTGACCAGAGTCCTGATCTTAGGAAAACTGCTACAGGTGGGAAGAAAAAAGCAACAATATACAGAATAAAGTCTGAAACACTACAGTAAATACAACAACAGCACATATTCTTTTAGATAAAAAATAAGGTATATTAAAATGATGTCGGGAGGTATTATTGTCAACCGTTTTCAATATTTCAATAAATGAACAGGGTTGTTTGTTTAAAAATTATATGATTACTCGACGAATGAACTGATCATGTATGAATTTTACAACTATTTAAATAATATATTTGAAATTTAAATATTTTATCACTTTAATCAATTATTTAATAGTAGTTTATGAGAAACCTTGATAAAAAAAATTCTATATATCAGCATCATAATGAAGACTATCAGCATCATTTATAACAATACCGGCCGATCCACGTGACAAGAGGCTGATGGACTATCCTTTATAACAATTCATTGAGGGAGTTGCAATGTTTCTCATTATTAAAATATCTTAACAATCAGATGATTTTATAATGTTATTTAGTGATTAATTTCAAATAAGCTGTTATTATTATTTACATTTGAATTATATTTAATGATGATGCCCTGATGTAAGTTATCAATTAGGCAATATAAAGTTATTCGAAAAAAAAAATTAAAATTTACTTTTCAAAAATATTCATATCACTGTATAGTTAAAGAAAGATAGTAGTGACCAACTAGCTTTCTAATAATAATATTTTTATTAATTTCAAATCATTATATATTATGAATATACCTTGAATAATTCCTTTATGATAACAAACAAGAAAAGACGAAATGATATTTCCTGAATAATGAATTAATCCTGTTGCAGCTTTTAAAAACACGAAAATATTTAGCAAAACTCAATGGTAGAATATTTATTTGAAAGAGGAGGTAAATGCTATTAGATCAAATTGTTGAAATCAAAATATCTGATAAGAAAAAATATGACGTGGAATATTTTACACCTTGGAGATGAAAATAATGCAAATATGCACAATTGATATATGATCACATTAATAACGAATGAGTGATTATCTTAGGATCTGGATATTATTGTTCGTTGTTCAATTTCCAATTAAACTGTCCAGTGCTGGACATTGCCTCAATATGATGAATATAAAAAAGTTGAATTTTTAATTAGCTCAATTTTAAATTGATTCGGTTAAAAATTTGAACAAAGGTATTTATTTCTTTGTTAAAAACTAACGAATTAAGAAGTACTACCGTGCTTTACTCATTTATCGTAATATAGTATAGTAAAAAGGTAATTGTTTGTTGATAGAAAACAACTAGACTTTACAATTTTAACAATTCACTGATTAGGAATTTAGTTAAAAAACCTACGTCTGTTGAGAAATGTATATCTTGTATAAAAGATTTTGGGTAAGATAAAAGAGTTAATTAGGGTGTGAAACTAACCGGTTATGATACTTCATATTTTATCAAACTATCATTCTTCATAATTCTAATCATTGAGATTGGAATTCATAAATTTAAAATCCCCAAAGGAATAACAGCATCGGGTTATTTAAAATTTTATGAACTTCTATTTAGATACATATATTTTATATGTCCATATATGGTGGATTATCAGAAAACAAGGATTTATACACCTCCAACCTCACCCTAGATTAAGATAAACCAACCTGTTGCAAACTATGAGAATACTGATCAATAGATTAGTGATGTTCACTTTCAATTTGTAATATTTAATTGTGATTAGTAATTCTTAATTTCAATTATTACTCATTGATGATGCTTACTAATTATGATTAGTAATGTGGTTAATTGTAGTTAACCATTTTTAAATATTCCATTTGTGTCCATAAATATTTTTACAAACTTAAAATTGATAGGTCCCTTGGCCCAGTTGGTTAAGGCATCGTGCTAATAACGCGGGGATCAGCGGTTCGATCCCGCTAGGGACCATTTTTTATTTTTGATGATTATATTTAACCAAGTAAAATTTGTAATTGTTAACATGGTCATGCAAGCTCACCGTTCTCATACAGTTAATAAGTTCATATTTTTAATGCTGCTTACTTTTTATTGGACACAGTTTTGACGAAATATAAATATGAGGAGTATAGATATAAATATGCTATGCTTTATTGAAATTTGATTATTATATTCTATGTAGTTTTAAAATGAGATTATTTTCTACTGTCTCTTGAATTTGAAACTATTGTGAGATTTGTAATTATGTGATCTTGAATCCTTTGGCTTATGAGAATTTGAGTTCCTATACCTTGCTTTATCCATGTCTTTAGTGATATTTGAATTCGAGCGATTATTATAATCGTTTCCACGAGGAAATGTTAAAGGATGTTCATTATTATTCGATTTGTTATTATATTTATCATTTTTATCATTTCTATTATAATTTGAACTGTTACGACTGCCATTTCTTCTTGATTTTTTATTGTTTCTATCTTCATAGTAAGGAGGTGGGTTGAAATTAGAATATTTTCTCCTTTTATTTTTCGATTTATTTTTATCATCATTATGTTTTCTTTTCCTTTTATTATTATCGTATGCCTCATTATCAAACTCATAGTCATTGAAATCAAATGAATCATTCGTGTCATCTGTATCGTACCTATTTTCTCTTTTAATAACATCTAAGTTTTGATAGTACTCTTTTTTCAATTCATCACACATATTATCACCAGAGAATGCACTACCATCATCTAAAGGAACTCTTGATGATCTACGCCTATTGCAGTCATCACCAAAATGACCCTTTAATCCACAGTTGTAGCAGAATATAAGATGCATTGGTAATACTTTTTTTTCATTTTTCTTAGCTTCTTTTAATAAATACACTCTCCATATACTAGGACATCTATCTCTCGAATGAAGTTTACTGTTGCACAAAGAACAGAAAACCCTTTTCCATTTTTTAGGACACTGTGACTTATAATGGCCTTTTTCATTACAATTACTACAAACAATAGCCTTTGGACAGTGTTGGGAATAATGGTCATCCATAGATCCACAATAAGTACAAATCACATGAGGGCAATCCCTTTTATAATGACCTCTCTGTGAGCAATTATTACATTTTGGTTCAGACTCCATAAATCCACCATCTGCCTCTGACATACCAAAATAACGACCCTGACCACGTAGCGCTCTAAGTTCATCGGGGTTGACTGATACTTCATCGATAGAAGGTGCCACGATATGAGTCATAGAAGGTTCTCTAGAGGGAGTAGAGTCTTTTACAAATGGCAACATGTCCATTGATTCAGTTTCATTTAACGATGCCATCGATTACACAGAATTAATATATATTCCTTTCTTTTTCTTTCAATTATTGCTACTGGTCAGTAATATTAATCCTTCCCACTTCAACTAAATTTCTGTTAATGCTTAAATATTTGTTCTAAAAAATTTACCTCTATAAACACTCAAATATTATGGCATCTATATTAAATTATCTGAAGATTAAATCTATAACAATTAATATAAAAAAATAGAATCAAATATTAAATTTATAACTTCATCTCATCTCAAAATTTCATCTTTTTCAATATTTTCGAAATTTCATGTAAGAAATTGTTAATGAAAGAATCATAGTACAAAATATAAAAATTAATAGTAAGCAATAGTAGTGTAAAATATATATATATATATTTACGTAGAGTTCGCGCATATGTTGAAGAATACTTTTCCATATTAAAAATATAAATGTGATTCAAAAAATTTTCATTTTGAAATTGCGAAACATCAATAGGGCCTTATAGCAATAGAGAAGTCTCATATATTTAGGAAATATTGTAAAAATAACGAGATATTTCAAGTTTCCCTTGTGGATAGGATACAAGATCTGAAAAATGGACGACACCTTATTTATGTTTACTGAATACTGACAACAATAGAACGTATCTATAAAAACTACAAATAAACAGAATCTTTTTTTAAGAAAAAATAGAGATAGAAAAACGTAATTATCTTAATATTTAAGGAAATTGGAAATAGGATTATATCTGTACCAGTTACCAAACATTAAATTAATTTATAGCGTATACTTGAAACAGATCAAAATTATCGAAATGATTAATTAGCAACTCATTTTGTCATTATATTTTATATATTCATATATTATTATGGTTAATTTTTCAATGACTGTCCTTTATTTTATATACATCATTTTTTCCCACCTATTCTACTCTCGTTTTGTTCCTTCTTTTAGTTTTCCGTTTATTCAACTCTTTTTTTTTATTTTTTGTTATGAGCGTGAATCCAAAAATCATTGTTTATAATAATAGAAACTTACGAAATTATAATTAATATTTAATTACAGGATATTTATTTAAAGGTTCTCAAACCAACATGTAATTGTGATATTAATATATTAAATAACATATAAGAACGAAATAAAAAATAATCATTCACATATTATTAGTGAAAGACTTTAGATCTGTTTTTAATAGTACCACTATCGTTATCTTAGGAGTGCATACTTTTTTTTTTCTTTGATTTCAAGTGAATTATTTTAATACAGAAACTATATGTTTTTTTTATTGCATTACTTTTATATAATAATAAGATAACATTAATATCTTTTAAAAAAATAAAGCATAAGGAAGATAAAATAAAATAAAATAAATTACTATATTATATTGTATATTTATCTATTACCAGTTCTTTCATTTTATCCTTCTCTCAAATAATACAAAACCCTTTTTGTAGTGGGAACGTTTTTTTTTTGGTGTATAACTTTGCTTAGAAAATAATAATATTTATTTAGAGGAAAAATGAACACATCATTTGCATCAAGATTAAAATCAAAAATCTTTAATAATAATTCAAATAACGGTTCAACTTCAAGAAAACAACATATCCAAACAAATACGGAGACCATCGAATACAATGATGAAATCGCTGTAAAATTAAGTGATGAAGAAGAGCCAAATGAGATCGAAAATTATTTAAACAATGGTAATGTAGATTTAGAAAATTTTCAAAATTTAAATATTCAAGATGTTGAAGATAACCACACCATAAGCAGTGAATACACTGCTTCTTCTAGTTCGGATCATAGTGTAAATAAAAATGTAGTTTCCTCTACCCAAAACAAATCTACTGAAAATATAAATACTTTTAGCAACCCTTATGAAAATATTACCCAAGCTTCCCACAACGATACGAATATGAACGAATTCGAATCACATTCCGAAAGAACATTGGATCCAAAAAGGATGAAAATGAACAAATTTCAAACTTTAAAAAAAAAAATAAGTATCCCTGAACTAAGTATAATTTCTAGAAGAAAAAGTAGTAATACATTAAATTCTATGTTGAATACTGAAGAGTCAATGAAGTCTTTGAAAAAAAAATCTTCGAATAATATATTATCATCTAACAACAAATATAAATATAACGGCACGAGTACGGCTTCGCTCATATCAGCAAAGAATGAAACAAATTCATTTCGAATGACTGAAAAACAAGTTAAGAAACAAGCTCAGGTTTTGAAAGGAACTAATAGCGAAGTTGATTTGCTTAATCTAGAAAGAAAAGTCAGTTTTACGGAAAGCAGAAAGAACTCAGATCAATATTCTTTAGAGAAATTCATTGAAAAATCGATTTCAGTAGCTGCTGAAACCACTAATTCTAGCAGGAAAATTTCGAGAAAGTCTTCTTTTTCTTATCAAAAAAACTATGATCCACACTCTTCAAACATTATACCAATAAGAAAAGTTCATTCCGATTCAATGGGATCTGTTGCTAGTTCTGTTTACTCAAATATGGAAAAAGGCACTGTTAAAAATGATACTAGCATCTTAACGAAAACTAGGCTTGATGATAAAAGTGATAGAGAGATCAAAAGTACCAGAGGTCGTAGTAGAACATTGGATACTAGCGAAGCCATAAATAATAGAAATCCATCACCATTTCATAGAAAAAAGAATTCATCAAGTTCTTCATTAACCGCTAGAATAGTCAGTTCCTATAGTAATAAATTTGGTCATTCCCGCTCAACAAGTGGTGGGCACAGTAACAATTATATGTCTAATACGAAAACTAATGACTCATCCACTTCCAGTATTTCTTCTAAAAATGAATATTATAAAACTGCATCGTCTCCTAGGGGATCTCATGGCTCATTACCTAGACCTAAGATAGTAAAATCAAACTCAAACAGTTCTTCTACTTCAAATCTAACAAGAAGAAGAAGTAGTTCGTTCGCTAATACAATCAGTAGCATTGTAAGTTTCAGGGGCTTTACTTCATTTAATGGATCAAAACAACAAGGTAACGATGATGCATGTCAAGGTAAAAATATTTCTTTATCAGATATGCCTCCAGTTCCAGTTCCTGAGAATAATGAATCTTTTAAATCATATCTGACAAAAATATCTCCATACCAAAAGTTAATCGGTGTTATATTAACAGAATCAGATGATGAGTTTAAACTTAATGTATTGGACTATTTTTTGGAAAATTGCTTTAATTTTGCAGAGGTACCAATAGATATTGCATTACGAGTTTTATTAATATTTGTTGAATTACCAAAAGAAACTCAACAAATTGATAGATTATTACAACATTTTAGTAAAGTGTATTACAACCAACATTATCAAGATCCTAACCCTATGGGATGGAAATCAGAAGGCCAAGTTTATTTTGTAGTTTTTTCATTATTAATATTGCATACAGATTATTATAATCCAAATAATAAAGAAAAAATGACGAAACATCAATTTATTAACTTAGTTCACGAAGATAAGGAATCACAGGGAAATAAAATACCGAAAGAAATTTTGTCATATTTTTATGATAATATTACTTCACAGGAATCTCCAAAATTTGATTTCAGTAAACTTGGATTAAGTTTTGAAAGTGAAGAGCAAGAAGCACATTTAAAAGTAGAAAGTTCCAAACAAAATAAACCACTTTCTTCTTTAGAATTACATTTGACAAATTCATCACCAATGCTCAATATTTACTCTCCAAAAATGATTTTATTGAATAATTTATTATGCCCAACAAATCAAATACCATTAGGACATTTGCCTATTGGAAGAAGTACCTCTTCCTCATTATCAAATTATCTTGGCTACCAAAATAATTCACAAATGATGAATAATCCTTCGAATGCTTCAAAGGAAAATATTGACATATATTATCATATTTGTGATAATTCATTACTTGATGTTAATATGGAGAACGAAGTTAATAAGGTTTGGGATATGCAATGCATAAATAAACCAATTTTTAGAAATAATTTTATTCAATGTTCTAAATATTTTTCAGTATTCTCAGAGTTAAAGGGTGGGTATTTTAAAATTCATAGATCACAATTTGAACAGATTGCAAGTCTTAATTATGAAATTATCAATGAAACCAAAGACCAATATTTGTATTTAAAAATAATCCATCTTGGAGAGATCCAAGATTTATCAACAGTCAAAAAGTTTTCTTTGGTCGGGAATAATAACAAAGTTTCATGGAAACAGGAATTTGGTATTTTAACTTCTTATGGATTGTTACTCTTTGATAATTTTAGTTGGGTAGAACCCAAAGTAGTAGTCGATGAAGATACGCAAATTTCAAATTATATTATTGAATATCCAAACGGGTCTAACCTTCTCTCTGAGCCAATAATTGAATCTTATGGCCTATTAGCTATGATTTCTATGGATGAACTAGGACCATTGACTTTCCAGAATTTAAATGATGGAAAGTTGAATGATGAACCAGAAGAGACCAATAATAATAGCCTATTCTTATCTGATCAAATGGAATTGATTTGCAAAGAAGATCCTGATAATTTGTTATATATACAAAGTCCTTCAAAGAAATTTGTATGGAAATTACAGACAAAAAACGAAAGAGATAGTTGGATTGATTCGATAAATGTCTCGGCAACCTTTTCAAAATGTTATGTTAAATTTAGAACCATTTGCAATACTGTTGTTTCACTTCTAGAAATTTCAGTGAATGATCGTATAAATAATTTAATTAAATCAAAACAAGCTAAGATTGAGAAGTTGAAAAAATTAGAATCAAAACTTTCCTTTTATCGCCATGTTATTCCAATAAATTTAAAAACTCGTAATGAACTACATCACCATATGTTACAGCTGGCTGTACAATTAGAATATTTGCTTTATGAGATTAAAAGAAATGCTGTGTATATTGACATCGCTAGGAATGTTAAGCAAGATGATATTGAAGATTCTGGTAAACTATTCAGCGAATTACATGAGAAAACTCTTCAAAAATGTGCGTCAAGTGATCATAGCATCGAAACAACCAAATCCTAAATTGACGATAAATTTTCCTTCAAATATGATGGTTGTAACGATTATTAATTAACTTCAATATTATTAAAGTATATTATAATCATTAAATTATATATATATTTACAAACTTTAAAAGCTTTCTTGTTTATGTGTAGATATACTCATATACATTCCAAAAATGCATAATTACTCTCAATTTATAATATACTGTCATGCAAGTAAGGTTACATATAAATATGCACCTAGAAATGAATTTCGTGATTATGCAATTAATTTTATCAAATTATAGATATCATTTAGTTCCTATATTTTTATTTTCAAAATATTTATCAACTTTGTTACTCCCAATATTTATAATTCTAGGACAACCATCACGATCCTTCTCTAGTTTACAGCATTCCCAACAATAAAAGGCTTCAGTGGTACCTGCCGAACCACAAATGATACAACTACTTCCTGTTTTCCCAAATGAACATTGTTCACATATTCTTACTTTACTTCTTGGTCTTACATAAGAATCACATATTGGACATTTACCATCGCATTTTTCACATAGCTTACCTATATGTGTGCCAGGTTGGTTCATACATTTTACCAGATCGAACTGGTGGCGTGACATAGTCTATATATCTTTTAACTTTATATTTGTTTGCCTTAAAGTCTTGTTTGTACATAAAAATGAAATACTTTTACTCTCATTAAATACAAATATACTAAATTAATTAGGTATAATGTTAAACCTAGAAGTTTGATCTATTCAAAAGTTTCTTTGAAATGAAAAGATGGGTTCTTCCAAATTAATTTTGGGTTTTGACTATTTCCGAAATTTATTAAAAAAAGTGATGTCCTAAAAGATAGACTTATCCTATTATTAGTAATACGTATAAATATAAAAGAATAAGTAAATATAAAGATATATAAATGTACAATTAGTGCACAAGCAAAAAAAAAAAAAAAGACATGACAAACATAACTTGTGCTATATGTCTCGATATTATCGAAACATCAATAGCGGATTTACAACCATGTCATCATAAGTTCCATATTGATTGCATTAGAACCTGGCACAATTATGCGAGTGATCTCAATTGCCCAACATGTAGGATTGAGACAAACCAACTATTAGTGAATATTGATCCTAAAATTAAGACTCCTGCTGTCAAGATAAGCTTACAAGCAGGCTTTAATTTTAATAAATTCGAAGAATATTCGAATTTAGTATCGGGAAGATTAAGGCGTAACATAATATCGCTATCAAGATCAGAAGACGATATCTGCGATGTTAGTGATGAACCCTTACAAGAACAAGAACAAGAAGAAGATGTAGAAAGTTCAGAAGAGTATCGACAGTATGAAAGCCCAGAAATATATGATATAGAGCAGCGATATAGAGGTATGCATATTGGAGAAAATAGCGATTTGCGTGCACCTTCTGATAATGAAAGAAAAATAGCCTCGAAGGTTGCTAATAGATTGAACGTACAATTAGAAAGTCAAAGACAAATATTAGAATGCAGTTTATGTGGGGAAGCTAATTTAGAAATAAATGCTTGTTGTCAAGAATGTAAAATTATTTATCATGAAAGTTGTTTAAGATCATTAGCTTTAGAGACTGAGGCAATTGAGACATGGAATAATTGTATTCAATGCTCTAAAGTTGTAACTGATTTCAGACTACCTTCAGTGGATGATGATAATATTTTGACTTTTGATACTAATGATACAATGATATACAAAGGTCAGCTGCGTGATATTAACAGTGTCTTAACTCAGCGACTGTATGAGAAATTACAAAAAGAAACATCACTGGAACAAATAAGGATAGTAAAATCAAAAATACAATCCCATGTTAGGATAGCGTTAGAAGAATCCAATAAAATTGTCGCTTCATATTCAAAAATAATTACTGTTAATGATTTTACAGAGATTAATAAAAAAATATCCAGGAAACTTTACCAAATTTCCAATTATATGTATAAACCTGAAGATATAAATTACGATTTACAAGCGAAGGAACAAGTATTAAAGGAACTTCAACTATTGGGATATTTAAAAAATGATAATTAATTAATTTATAGACGGTAAGTAATTTTTTAAGCATGTGTAATGAAAACACAGATTAATTTTATACGACAAAATGCGTTTGATCATCGCAAAAGACAGTTAATCATTTTGGCACGATGGTTGTAATAGTTTTTTATACTAAATTTACATATTATATATTATATATTAATCATTTTTTCTTTCTTTGTGGACCTTTTGGTCTGCTAAATTTTGAAGAAGAGTTTTGAGCAGCTTTTTTCTCCTCAGCTTCTCTTTCTTGTTGTTCTTCATGAGATGAATTCGAGATCAATGATATTTCTAATTCATCAGGTTCACCTATTTCAATAGTTTTGGCTAACTCAATATTTTCATTATTGTTTAGATAGTTGATAAAACCCAATCTATTAGAGGCGTATAACATACGATCTTTAACTTTGCTTCCAGAGGGACAACAATATACAAAATACGTCAAATCTCCATTCTTATATAAAGTGTAGCTTGGATGATCAATTGTTAAGGTTAAATCTTCTGGACTTGATATCGATAATGTATTTAAAACTTCAACATTTTCATTTTCAGTATCAATTTTAAATGATACAACATTCCATTTTGAGAATAAATCCTTAATAGATTGTGTATTTTCTAAATTAACATTGAATGTTAATGACGAAGCCATACCATTATTTTGAGACACCAATTTTTTCCCTTGCATCATTCTCATTTCTCTCTGTTGTTCGTTTATCATTATGTTTGATTTCTCACTCTCAGATAATACCAAGTTTTTCAAATTTGATTCTAATTCGTCATCAAACAAATCATCATCAAATTCTGAAGGCTCAGTAAATAATAATTGTTTGTCAATCGAGTTAGTACCAATTTGTCTCACAAGAGTGTTTTTGGTTGATGCGTATAACATCTTCAATCTCACATGTGATTCATCAGGAACATACGAAATAAATTTGTATTGTTCAGGCTTTGATGATTTTACATCTTTGATAAAAATATAAAGTGGTTCCTCCTTCAAATTAGTTTTCAAGTCATCGATACTTGAATGGGTACTTTTATATTCTACAACAGTGGAGTCATCTGAGATCTTACCGACAATAATGACTAAACCATTACTGTCATCAGAACCTAATTTATCTAATAAAACGTTATCAGCGCAAATACCTGATTGGGTGGACATGATAGAAATGATCTAAAAAAAATTGTAAAAATTATTAATGCGAGAAGTCTTCCTTGTAAGCGATGAATGATTCTTAATTTCGAAACCGATGTGCTCTTAATATTCCTAATAGCAAAAAAAACCAAACCAATAACGATCTATAAATATTATTCTAATCCGGTAACAATTAAATTGATTCAATTGTGTATATATAGTATCAAGATAAAGATGTGGAAACACCATATCTTTATCTTCGATACATCAAATGAAATAACCTTCTTCTACTTTTATCCCTTTTCTAAATATTAAAAACTGAAAAGATTTCGAATTTTACCAAATCTCAGGGTTTTACCCGAATGGAAACCACACTTAATTGTGATGACGAGAGAGAAAAGTGAAACAGATGACATCAAAAATTATATAAATCTATACATTATTAGCTGTCACTTTCGTCAAAGAGGTATAAAATATGGATCAGTACAAGAATTTCTACAATAGCCTTTTTTAGTCTTAAGGGAATTTATTTTATGAAAATGTATGAAAATGTATGGAGTAATTTTCAATATGATCTTGACTTGTTTTCCAGTGTTTCATCTATGAACCACCATTGAGAATTTAAACGACCAGAAATGCCAGCAACATATCTTATTTAAGGACGATCTAATTTGTATCAATATACTTTTATTTCAATGATTAGTGTATACGAGACTAATTACATCCATGCTACTTAATCTATTTAAAGCTAAAAACAAACAAACTGTTATTACTTTAAATAAAACTTCTCATAAGAAATGACAATACTTCCCATTGTCATTTATTCTTTTAGTTTTCAATTTTTTGTTAAGAAAATATTGTACAATCGCCGCCTCTCGTAAAATTATCATAGTTTTGATTCAACTTCCATATAAAATAAAAAGAATATTTATATTTAAAGCCATATGATTTTATGATGAACAGCTTGAATGGCAATTACATTAGGATAATATTTATATATTGAGGCAAATATAATAAAATTTTATTAGCTTAGGAGGATATTAGTTATACAGATAGCAATTTTTAACGAACTAAAGTTTGTTAAAAAATCAATTGAATATGGTTGGTATTAAAGAATTTTTATTTATCTACCTTTTCGGTGGGATCACTTTTATCCCATTAATTATATATACTGTTTTAAGATTAAATAAAATTGATGAAAAATCATCAGGTAAGTTTGGAGACAAATCTTCAACCGACAAAATTGATGATGATCTTTTATTAGAAAAGGGTAAGATTGATCCAAATTTTAAATTAGGTAAAATTTTAGAAGATGAAGGTGTAAATGTTTATAAGAAAGGTTGGATTACAGTAACCAAAAAATATTATTATCATTTCTCTGAGATACCAAAACTCAATTTAAATATAAATAATAAAGATTCACCACAAATTTTAGAAAGATCACAATTAAAGAAAAAACATCATTTTTATGCCGTACTAAAGCATGGTAATCTATTTCTTTATAAAAAGGATGATGCTAACAGTGATTTAGTCAATGCAATTTCTTTAAAGAATCATTTCCTTACAATTTGGCCAAGAGATCCTAGAAATGAATCGTTGGATGGTTCTTTATTCACTAAAAGGACATGTATTGCTATTTTTCAAGATTCTTTGGTGGAATACGATCTACATAACAACTCCATCAAGTTTGATGAAGCTACCCTAAATAAAAATAACTTCATTTTTACAAATAATGTTAATGAAACAAATTCGGATAACATACCGACATCTCCATCAGTCAATTCATCTATGGATCATTATAACCCAGCGTCATTAACTTATTATCTTTATTTCAGTAATAACATGGATAAAGAGGATTGGTATTTCCAATTAGTAAATGCATCAAAAACCAATTCAAAAAAACTAGAACAGCATTCTCTATTAGACCCTTCTATATCTGCAAACACTGCTCATTTAAATACTCATGATACATTATTGTTAATTCAAAACTTAAATTCTACAGAGGGACAAATACATTCACAATGGTTTAACGCATTAATTGGTCGTTTATTTTTGTCTTTACAACAGACAGACTCTTTAAACAAAGCTATTTACAATTCTGTTTGTAAAAAATTGAGTAAATTAAACAAGCCAGGATTTTTAGATGATTTAGTAGTCGAAAAGGTCGATGTAGGTAATTCGGCTCCTCTAATTACGAACCCAAAGCTAGTTTCATTGTCACCTGATGGATCTACTAAGATATCATTTGATCTAATGTATACTGGAAATATGTCTCTTAATATAGTTACCAAAGTCCAAATCAATTTAGGTTCAAGATTTGCACAAAGAGAAGTATCCATTCAACTAGCTATTAAAGTTAAAGAAATTTCTGGACCTATGATTTTGATAATCAAACCACCTCCATCAAATAGAATTTGGTATTCCTTTGAGTCAAACCCCAAACTAGAATTTGACGTTGAGCCAATCGTGAGTTCTTCAAAATTATCATACACCGTCATTACCAACGCTATAAAAAGTAAATTGATTGAAGGTATTCAAGAATCGTTAGTATACCCTTTCATGGATGATTTAGTATTTTTCCCTACAATAGGAGAAATATATAGAGGTGGTATTTGGTCTGAAGATGAAAATTCATCTATTGCTACTGTTACGGATGGCACTCATAATATTGACAATCAAGATGCTAGACCTGTGTCTATAAGCAATTCTAGCATAAATTTAGATGGTAGAGACCTGAATCAGTCTGACACCTTCTCTAGTAGTACTTCATTTGACAACCAATATTCTAAACAATCAAATATGAAACAGAGAACGTTAAATAAAGTCGAATCTCTTAAGGATGCTATCCAGTATAGAAAAAACAAAGGAAATACTAAACAATTATCTGATGATACTAGTATTGATAATAATTCAGTGAATTCAAAAGAATCTTTAGATGAAGATGGAAATTCGAAAAAATATTTTAAAAATTCCATTAAAAAATTTAATAAGTGGTACAATAATACTGTTAATAACAATGAGGAAAGTGAAACAAAATCAGAAGTTTTTAGTAACTCAACTGTTAATGCAATTGATATCGATGCAAAAAATTCTAAATCGGTCGCTAATTCACAAATGAATATAACGGCTTCGGATTCAATTAGTTCATCGATTACGGAAATGATCGAAACAGAAAATAACATTTACACTAATAAAAATATAAATAACCCTCCTAAGGTTGATGTATCCGATCCTTCTTCTACTACAACTCCAATAATGATATCTAACAGAAGAAGACCTGTTCCTAAGGTGCCGACTATTAATAGTACTAACGTTCAAGATTCTCCAACAAGCTTAGGACAGCAGCTCTCGCCTACTTCTCACGTATCTAACATGTTTGTTAACCATGCAAGAACGAGATCTTTATCGTCAACAACTTCGAATGATTTCAATAACATCAGAAAAACCAGCTATTCAGGTATTGGTAATTCAGGGGTTATAAGGGAGTCTGACACTAATGATCTTGTCAAAGATACAAGCTCAACTGAAGTTACTCTTGAGGACACCACCTAAAAAATTAAGGAATAATGATTGTTCAATGTATAATAATTTAGAAATTACATCATCGTGCTTAATAATTGCATTACCTTAGTTTTTGTTGAATTATTTTACATATTTTTAAATATATCCTGAGTTAATATTTTTTTTATTATTTATCTTTAATCTCCATAATATTTAATCTAATGTAAAGGTTGATAATAAATTCATTATATACCATAATTATACATGTTATAAATATCATATACAAATATGTCATATATTGGTCGTAAGAGACATAGTCATTCCAAAATCAGTATAGCACAATTATTAAGATTATGCAAAATAAAACAATTTAATATCAATAATATTTAATTTAATATCAATAATATTTAATTTTGTATGCTTCATAGATGTCGTTTGATAAAATGGGCAATAATTTTTAAATGAATTGTAGCGTAACTAAAAAAATGAGTTAAAAGAGTGAAAATATTCAAAAAGTCATTAATTTTATTGCGATTGTTGTTGCTGTTGCTGCTGTTGAGCCGCAGCAGCAGCTCTTAATTCAGCTTCATAGTTAATTGGTCTTTTGAACAATAAAATATGTGGTTCTGGTGCATGACATTCAAAATGTTCCCAACCGAGAGATTGTGTTATACCAAGACCTCTCCATTCATCCTCTGTAAGAATACGTAAAGTACCAGTTTCTGAATTAAAATAATCAGATGGGATAACCTTCAACATTGCTTTCGGTAGCATTACATGCCTGTATTCGTGTGTATCATCAGAATAACGTGGAGAGTAATGTATATTTTCTTGGAACTCTAGGCAACGTGCTCTTTCCTGATCTGTTAGTTTCCTGCCCTGGAATGTATGATGTTGTGAATACATATTAAATAGTATTAATATTTATTACTAAACACTATCTATTTGATATATCAACCTTTAATTTGATTTCCCAATTCTCTCTACTTTGAATGGGATGATTAAGTTAATGCAGCTCTATACTTCCCTTTATATGCCAAACAAATGCAATTGATATATCAATAATAATATGATAATATTTATGTAGTACTTCAATTAAAAGTCTTACTGTTATAGAGAAGTTTGTGATAACAAATGTTAATGTACAGATTTTTTTTTAAATGTTAATTCAAAAAGATACTAAATGATTATTTCGAATTCCAATTGAGATATTATAACCGAACGCGTCCCTGGCTGCCGTTCATCAAAAATGTTACAAATTCGGTGACCATAAATTTGATCATAAAGGTAGCCATTTATCAATTAAGTGTATGTATCATTTCAATTGCTTATCCATTTGTAAATGATTGATTATGATCTATTAAACAATTTTAAATAAATAATTTGAAAAATTTTGGTCCCAATTTGTGTAAGAAGTTTTTTACAATAACTTTTCGTGAAAACCAATTGATATTGATGTAATAATGTATTAGTGTACGTACTCATTATATAGACATTAGTTCGATGACATTTTATATATTATCTTAAATAAAGAAAAGGATCAAATTTATTAGTTATAGAAACTTCTTCCTCAGTGGTTTTTCTTTTTCTCCTTTGTTTACCATGGATTTGTATCGAATTCATTATTGTGCCAGGTATTGTTTCCTGCCGGTGGGGCACTAATCTTGTTTGAATCCTGTTCTGTAGTACCCCAATGAAAATCATCATCGCTAGAAGCTCCCTCATCAGAATTGCCTAAATCATCATTTTTATTGGACGAACTTATTTTACTATTATTATCATTTTTGTGTTCTGCATTGCTTTCATCATCTGTGTCATCATTACTGTTGTCTTCGTCATTATGCAATTCTGCATATTCTTCGGCTTCCCTACGTGCTTTAAAATTAATTTCATGTATTTCAAAAGCCTCATCTTCAATCTCATCTGGTATAAACGGTTGGTAATATCTTTTGTCATCAACTGTGGAATACGAATCAATTAATTCTGCCACTGTAGGTAATGCTAAAAATGTATGCATTTTTTCTAAAATTTCTTGATCATTTTTATGGCCAGGTAATTTAGTTAAGTTAGATAATTTCTTTCTCAATACAGATTTAAATTTGTGCTCATCAACTTCGTAACTATAATGATCCATAGATTTTAATAATTGAATTGGGCTCAATCTATCAAGTATGACCATTGTCGCATCTAGAGATTCTTCTGTGTCTAATGTGGTAGCAACCTGTAGCCATTGTAATAATTGATAGACTGGTTCTAAATGTATTTGCGAGATTCTATGAAATGATTGATAATAGAACAATGAATTGTTTGTATCATATACCCAATCACTCTTATTGTTACCCTTCAGTTCATCTTTTATTATTGGTCTGTAGGTTAAAATATTCCTTAATGTTGGTAAATTTAAATTAATCTCCGCTACATCTTTCACAAGCGTATATGGAAACAACTGCCACATAAAATCATCAATCATAGTTGGTTTAGAAACCTTAAAGTCATTATTTTTTATCCAAGTATTTACTGTATCCAAATTTAATCTAATTTGAATGGCATGCGCTCTTGATAATGACTTTTTACTTCTATCTTTAATTATTCTATTAAATAAATTTGTGGAAAACCATTCAACAGCCATCGACATACATTGCTGTTGGTACAGAGGGTGAATTTTATGTAGATCTAGAACATAAACTAAGGCACCAAATATCTGAACTACTTTCATAGGAGATGGTTTCATTTGTTCTTCTAATGATGGTGGGAATAAATGCTTTAAAATTTCATGATCATAATAAACCGAATCAGATTCTTCATTCTTCTTCTCGGATTCTTGCTGGGCTTCCTTAGCCTGTCTTCTTCTTTTAAAAAAGTTCCAATCACTCTTGTATAATTTTTGCTTCACGTCATGTATAGTTGTGTATTCCAAAATTGTAGTGTCCAATATATCTGTTAATCTTGCGTTTATTGATGATATCAATTGAATCATAATGGAATGTAAAGCATCGATAATCTCTTGAAGAACTGTTGGGTATCTTTTATAAAATGATTCATCCTTGTAGAAAAAATAATTCAAGAAAGTGACTGCACCAAACCAATATGATTGGTTCACAATATCACCTGGGTTACTTTTCGTAGAATTTGCATTCTTATTTGTATTTGGATGATTGGAGTTATTTTCATTTAATGCATTCGGTTGGTTTTCTGCATTTGGATCAGCTATAGTATCCACATTCGCAGATTTATCTGTACTTACTATACCGTCGATATTAACGGCTGATAGAATTTTATTTAAAGCCAAAGAAATTAATGTTTTCACCAAGGTGGCTGAATCCTTTTTGTGATCGGCATACCTAATTAATTGAAATAAAAATGCAGCTGGATAAACAGTCATATGAGGATATTTGTTTGGCATGTTGGCCAATACAGCTAATAATTTTGGAATATCATACTCTTCGAATTCCAGAAATTGATATTTAATCAATTTAGTAAAATCAAAATTGGATTCATCATTCGATATACCATTGATTCCGATATTATTATCCATATTACGAGAATTTGAGTTCTGTTGATCGATATTACCATATGAAGAATCCATACCAAACATTGCATTTTGTTCATGTTTATTATCTAAGTTATCAAAAACATCATCATCACTCTTGTTTAAATTCAATCCAGCAATTTTCAAATCAATATTATTTAAAGCATTATCATTATCATTCAAAGAGTATCCTCCACTGGTTTCAGTGGTACCTCCCCAAATATCGGCCATTTTTCGTTATCTTATATATATTAATATCTTTTTTTTTCACTACTTGTAACTTCTTAATATCTCCTCTTTGGCTACACCGTGGGCTAATGATTGCAAAAAATAGTATAAACAACTATTAACATTAAATCTTATCAAATCTATATTAAAATTTTTTGATTAAAATTATATATCAAGATCAAGTTGTCCTTAACTCTTCACATTCCTCTACTTGCACTATAATAGCTTTCTAATTTAGTATATTAAATTCTCTCAATCTTTATTCTTTATTCTCTGCAATCGTTAATTATGATATATCGACGTACCTTTATCCTTCATCACTTTTTTTTTTTTTTAAATTTAATTTTATTTTTTTTTTGGTATCTGAAAAGCTTTAAGAAAAATATTGAAATATTGAAATATTCAAACATCTTTAATAAGTAAACTATGTGTTTTATATATAGTTGAATTGTTATGACTATTCAACCTTATTTATTACAATTGTCATTTTCATTGATTTATTGATCAATGGGGAACTCATCAATTCAGCTTTTCTTTTCTTTTATTTTGTCAATTTGGTTTTTTTTTATTGGTATTTGAAAATAAGTTCTTTTATTGGATATACTAAGCTTTTCTACTAAGTGAAATTAACAACTATCATATTATCGAGAACTAAAGTAATATTGATATTTTATTTTAAGATTTAATTTTAATTCAGTATGGTTTTAGCTGATTTAGGTAAACGTATCAACGGTGCCGTTAACAGCGCCTTATCTAATACCCAAGATGATTATGCAACTGCTGTTGACAATATGCTGAAAGCCATTTGTACTGCATTATTGGAGTCAGATGTTAATATTCAATTAGTTTCCAAGTTAAGAAGTAATATCAAATCTATATTGATGGATAGCTCCAGAAATGGTGGATCAAAGACAACTAGCAATGCACAAACCAAGAAGTTAATTCAGAAAAGTGTTTTTGATGAACTGTGTAATTTAGTAGATTATGAAAATGATGAAAATTTATTCCAACCAAAGAAGAAGAAGACAAACGTTATTATGTTTGTTGGTTTACAAGGTTCTGGTAAAACAACTTCGTGTACCAAATTAGCCGTTTATTACCAGAAGAGAGGTTTTAAGGTTGGTTTGGTCTGTGCTGATACTTTCCGTGCTGGTGCCTTTGATCAATTGAAACAAAATGCTATTAAAGCTCATATCCCTTTCTATGGTTCATATTCGGAAGCTAATCCAGTGAAAGTTGCAGGCGAAGGTATTGAGAAGTTTAAGAAGGAAAAATTCGAAGTTATCATCGTAGATACTTCTGGTAGACATCGTCAAGAAGAAGCCTTATTCCAAGAGATGGTAGAAATCTCAAATGTTGTCAAACCAAATCAAACTATTATGGTTTTAGACGCTTCCATCGGTCAAGCTGCTGAGCAACAATCTAAGGCCTTCAAAGAATCCGCAGACTTTGGTGCAATCATATTAACAAAAATGGATGGTCATGCCAGAGGTGGTGGTGCTATTTCTGCTGTTGCTGCAACAAAGACTCCAATCATTTTTATTGGTACTGGTGAACATATTCATGATTTGGAAAAATTTTCACCAAAATCTTTTGTTTCAAAATTATTAGGAATTGGTGACATTGAAGGTTTGTTAGAACAATTCCAAACGGTTTCTAACAAAGAAGATACTCAAGCCACAATGGAAAATATCCAACAAGGTAAGTTCACGTTACTAGATTTTAAAAAGCAAATGCAAACAATCATGAAAATGGGCCCATTGTCAAATATAACACAAATGATACCTGGTATGAGCAATATAATGAATCAAGTAGGAGAAGAAGAAACTTCAAAAAAAATGAAAAAAATGATATATGTTCTAGATTCTATGACCCAACAAGAATTGACTTCAGATGGTAGAATATTCATCGATGAACCAAGCAGAATGGTCAGAGTAGCAAGAGGTTCTGGTACTTCAGTATTCGAGGTGGAAATGATTTTAATGCAACAACAGATGATGGCTAGAATGGCTCAATCAACAAAAGCAGCTCAACAAGGTGGGGGTATGCCTAGTATGCCTAATATGCCTAATATGCCTGGCATGCCAGGAATGGGAGGTATGCCAAATATTTCACCTCAAATGATGCAACAAGCTCAACAAAAGCTAAGACAAAATCCAGGTTTAATGCAGAATATGATGAATATGTTCGGTGGTAACAATGGCGGTGGTTTCCCAGGCCTTGGTGCTGGTGGAATGCCTGATATGGGTGAAATGATGAAGATGATGCAAGATCCACAAATGCAACAAATGGCAAAACAATTTGGTATGGGTGTATAAACAAGGTATCGAAGTTAAACAATAGAAAAATCAAAAAATCGAATATAATATCATGATTAATATTAATTTTATATAATTTGAATAATTTGTATAAACAGCATAAAGACGAAACTGTCTATTAAATACGTTATATTGTATATTAGATAACTAATAGTGAACGTAAACATATTTAATCTTTTTTATTTTCATTTTTGACTATATACTTATTTGCTTTTTTTGAATTTTATGCCACCTTAACTTGTAAATATGATGGATGCTTATTATCTAATTTCTTAAATGAAGTGAATATCTTAATTTTTATTAAGTATCTCATGTATCTATGTTTGTATTCTTTAACAATAATCTTGTTGGTGAATTATTTTTCTTTTTTAACATTTCTGTCCTTCTCAGCTTTTGGTAAGTCTTCTAGAACAACTGTACCATTCGCAATTAATTGTGGGTCAACTAATTTTGCCCTATGTTCATATAAAATTTTATAACCTGATTTGATTGTACCTTCTGTAACTTGTAAAATCTGTCCTACTCTAGCAGCAGTGATCGGTATTTTAAACAATAGAATATTCAAATAAATCGAAACGACAGCGATAGTAATTGGTGATTTACCAGCAATCTCTTCAATTTCCTTACATTTAGCAGCCGTGTATTCCGCAGATGTTGTGACTTGCATTGGTAGACCCAAATGGGAACAAAATCTTGGGATATAAGTTAAATTTTGTGCACCACTCATATTATCAGTATCAATTTTGATAAAACCATCTGCTGATTTTTCTCTCAATATACCTTTCATTATAGCGAGTGTTTTACCAAATTCTTTTGTTTTAACATGAATAATAGATTGGATTTCTTTGAAAGTTCTTGCAACAGATGCTCTTCTACAACCTAGTAGAATGGATGCAGCCATAACACTTTCAGAGGATTTACCCCTTAGAGACTTTTCGTCATGACATAATTTATAAGCTTCTTTAGCACAATCTTTTACGATCTTTGGTAGCTCAGCAGCATCACATAACATGGTAATTTTTGCAAATGCAGCTTGAACCTCATGATCTTTTTTATCCATAACGTTTTTTCCTTGAGCTCTGTTCAACTCTTTGGTAAATCTCATATCAGTATTCTCACCTTGACCAATTCTTGTGGATAAATTGTTACCGTCTAATAATGGATTGGATGCTTCACCAACACGACTTGGGTCATCACCATTTTGATCGTCATTCGAAAAAGTTCTCCATTCAGATCTTGTGTCGACCAACTTGTCAGATAGAACCAAACCACACAATGCACAAACAACATCACCTTCACTAAATCTTTCTACAACCTTTGGTGGGTAGACTTTACATTCAGGGCATGTCAGCACAATATTTAGGTTTGGACCTCTCCTTTGTTTTAATGGCATTGCAGATACTTGTGACATCTTTGATATTGTTTTATTATTATTATATTTTTGGGACCGTAGTGATTTGTATCTTCTTTGAATCACACTCTATATATTGTTAATTCGAATCAATTCAAACCCAAAAAGATAATCAAAGTATAACTCTACCGTGATCACTAAAATATACCAAAGAGATGATTATATTAGAGAACTGGTCTCCTATTCCAACGATTCTTTAAATAATCTTGTGTTACTAATGATTTAAATTAATATTAATCTCTTTTGAAATATCGATTTCTTAAATAATTCAAAATTTTTGGTTCTTTTAAACTGAACACACATTCGGGTAATACGATCCCCGCTATTAAAAAATTTCAAATAACTTTCAGTTTTGAATTTGTATCAAATTAAAATTTAAGTAAACTTTCTTTGGGGTGGGGAGGTTGGGGTTCACAACAAAACTATAATTTAAATAAGGTAATAATCAACATTACAAAAATAATAATGCTAATTATTAAGTTTGAATGATATTTAAAGTATTCAAAGTATTCAAATATATGGTTGAAACATGTTTAAGGAGGTTAGAAGACAATCTGTAAGTAGGACCACAAAGTTTATTGTATGCTGATGAATTGAGTATACTTTAAATGATAAATAATTGCCTGAACGATAATCATAAGACACAAATCATTTAAAGGTACCATTCATTTTAAAATAACATAAATACTAATTAATTTGGAGAGAAGAATAAATGGAAATTAAACAAACAACATGATGAAACATAATAATAGAACTTTATCGCAAGGGCAAGATACTTTAAGTAAAACTATTAGTGTTGGGATTATAAATGATACCTTAAATCATGTTCAAAAAGTTAGAAGTTCCACCAGTGGATTACTTGACCCACAAGAGGTTATAATAGGATCATATTTGAAGAAAAAATCTGCTTTGAATAAACAAATTCATGTTAGACAAAATTCTCTTAAAAAACATCCAAATGATGATCATTTGAAGTTGAAATGGTTACGTTATAATGAACATGTGTATTGGTGTGTTTTAAGAAGAAACCAATTTAGTTATTATAAGACAAAAGATGAAAGGGAAGCAGTTAACGTGATACCCAAAGAAAAAATATTAAATTATAAAATAACTTCTAATGATATTGGAAATTCAAATCCACATATTTTATTTTTATATACCAAAGAGAAAACTTACACTTTTAAATTTATTAGCTTAGATAAAGATGATTCTTCAATTGTTCAAAAATGGCAAATGGCTTTTGATCAATTTTTTAACAACGACGATATAGAAGGAACTGATTCAAATGGTGAACAAGGAGAGAATAACAACAAGAAAATATCTAATGATTTTCAAACTAAACAAATCTTGGATAAAAAAATACCTAGACATGATGATGACCACGAACTTGATGACGATTTTAATGACATTGTAACAATAGATAACAGAACAGCGAATAAGGCTAATAATAATGATATTAACATTGGATCATTATTAGAATCAGGTAACCCAAACACACAGTTTGAATCTGATCCAGATAAAAGTTTTTTCGAAACATTTAGCCCAAAGAGTAAACCACATATAATTTATTCAAGTCTACTCTATGTCCATGTGAGGACCAGATTTAATAGGACTAAATGGAAGCATATGAAATGCGAGTTATCTAATAAATCATTGAATATATATTCGATTAAGAGTAACAAATTGAAGAGATCTTTTGAACTGGAATCAGTAATTGATTGCATCGAAATAGATAGCAATAAATATTTATTTGCGTTAATAACAACAGATGAAAGAATAGAGTTTAAGGCTCTGAATGATGAAGAATTGATCGAATGGGTAATTAATTTCAAAAGTGCTGTTTTAATAAGAACAAAATACAAACAGGTAAATTAATTATAAAAATATCATCCAACTAATGCTGCACAGGAAGTCACAGAGCAAAATTAAAGAAAATAATAGAATAATAATATAATAACTATGTAATAAATAATGAACCAAAATAATATATTCCAATTCAAACTTTCTTTAGACTCTCCAATATTGGGAATACATTTCAATGTTGTGTTACAGATTTGATTATTTACTCGATGAGCTTCAACTTTTTAAGGCGCTTATATGAATTTTTTCGACTATTACATTTTAAGCAAAATTCATTATTTTATCAAAATTAATATTTAGCAAAATAGGTGATACAAAAAGTATGCAGGTTATATAGTTCGAAACAAGTAATTCCACAAAAGTGTTAGACACAAGTGAATGAGGAGTAAATACTTTTACCCATGAGTGATATCCAGCTACCAGACTACACACTTCGATTACATAGCAGTGAAGTAACATGTCTACTAGTAATCAACGACTCCGAAAGGTTCAATAATACTGTAATCCTTCTATCATCTGATATTGAAGGTAACATTATACTAACTGATTTAATAATGAGAAGACCCATTTATCAATACCAGATCGACTCTGCTCCACATATTACGGCGATTGAATACATAAAAGAAGATAAGTTATATGCCGTTCTTTCGAAGGACCATAAATTGAGAATTTTTAAATTTGAAGAAGATACTGAGATCCAAAGCACAAATAACTTCAATTTCAAATTTTCTATTGTATTTGAATTACCAGTCAATACCTTAAACTTCTCCAATTTTGCTATTCAAAAACTAGATAGTGAGAACGATTTTAGGGTATATTGTTGTAATACACAAAATGCTGAAGGAATTGATATATATGATTTTAAATTAGAGAATTTAAATTCATTAAAACGAATAAAGAAAAACTTGAATTTCTATAATGTGGTCAATAGCTTTATTAATGATTCTGAATTATTTAAATTCGATAAATTAGGAATAATTATGAAATTTCTGAGAGTTAAAAATGATATAATATTTGTGGCGTATGAAAGTGGATTTGTAATCGGATTTAAAGTCCACAATAAAATGCTTTCTGTTTATGGAAACCAACTGAAAAATAAAGATTTAACTCGAGGTCATGATATGTACCTTAACAAGAACACATTGGAAGGAGCCGATTGTATCATTGAAATAGTCTACATATCTAAATTGCATTATCCTAATGTTGTTCTAGATCTATCGATCGATGACTACAACGAACTTGAAACCATAGTATATAGTTCATCTATAGACAACAAAATAGGGAAACATAATATTCAGGCACAAGTTCTTTCACGATCATCCTTTGACCCATCAGAGTATCACATGAGTGAAGATAGTACTATTATAATTAACCAGAAATTAAATCTTGGCTCATCTAGTATTAGTACAAAATTTGAAAAAGTTGGTTTTCTGAAAAAACCAAAAGATAAATTTATCATTGGAACATGGGCTGGTATCACTTATTTTCTTGATGACAATTGTAACACTTTAAAGAGGTATCTACGAACAAAGAGTAATCTAGATGTCAATGAGTCCGCGATAGGAAATATTCAGAAAACAAACGAGCAGCCAACAAAGATATACAAGATAAGTTCATTGACTTATTTTGAAAACTTATCGATTTCCAGTGAATCTGTAACATATAACCGTATATTGAGGAGAGACAGGCATTTGGGAAGTAGAAGACGACTCAATACGTTCACACAATCATTCTGGATTTTCATCGCTTATGATGACGGTTGTATTACTCTACATAGAATTTAGAATATTAAATATATTTAATGTATCATTATAAATATAATCACAAACCTGCATGCATGTTTACACTTATAAATATATAAAGTCTATTGGTAATCTAATTACTTTAATTTCAAAACTATTGACTTACCTGCTCAAGAAGCTCATTAAGGAATTTCCCTGATCATGCTCTTTATAGTTTGAATCCTTATGAATTAGTTTATCTTTCTCCACAATATCTCTGATCAACATACTCAAAGCTACATCAACATTACAGTCGTCCATATTATCTACAGCAACGAAACCACATTTCCATTTTGTTGCTAAAGTTTTCCCCCATTCTATCAATAATGGACTTGCTAGCGGATCATCAAGGTGAGTGCATACTATTACAATCGGAGGAGGTGAGTCGGGAGATGACTGTTCTAAGTCAATAGACGGCAGTTCAGTTTTAAATTCTCTCAACTGTTGCAGTTTTTCGCTTCTCTCTTTTTCTGTTTTCCACATATTCTTTAAACTATATCCTAGAGAGTAAACATCTTGTTCTTTCCCTCTTTCCCATCCATTCTGATAATTTCTAAATTCTGCCCAAGCATCTAACATCGATGATCTTATTATTTCCAACAAGGAGAAACCGCCGTCTGCCTTTTTTGTATAAGTTGTCCAGGCCTGAAGGTCATTTTGATGGCCATTTAAATTACTATCATAGCTAATTACTTCCTCCGATTCTTCTTTAGTGGCATGGTCAATTAACTTTGGAATATTATCCATTTTCTTATAGTCCATGTAATTGGGTGGTTCAATATTATGCGATGATTCAGGGACTGCACTGTATGTGAAAATATAACCATCTATTTTACCATTAAGCTCAGATGCACCTGATGCTACAAGCAAAGTTGTTGTTGAAACTGCTCTTCTTGGTTCATCAGCTAATCCATGAAGAATATTTTTACCTAAATTTCTGAAAAGAGATACTTCTAAGAATGGCACAACCATTTCAGGTTTAAACCCTGGTGTGTCTATAATGTCTATCAAAATTGGAGTATAATTTGGTGGGATGTAATTTTCTGGAAGTTTAACAGAATTTTCAATCTCTTTTATCCTTTCAATATTATTTACATTTACATTTCTTTTTGTATATTTGTATTTGTTCTTAACCGAACTAAAATATTTTGCATTCTTGTTTTTATTATCATTTAAAGATGTATTTGTTGAATGACTTGTGCTATTTTCTTTCGAATTTGTTTTCGTATCTATCATATATTTATAATATTTATTATTTTTCTCTATAATTTCAGTTTGTCTTGGATTGGTTGATCTAGATTTATTTTGATTTTTTATATTATTAAATTCATTTATAAATGATTGAAAAATCAATGGAGATAATAATACATATGGTGAAATTTGTGGTGATTTGAAAATGGGTTCTATATTTTGAGAATTTGGAGTTCTCATTAATAATCTTTGATGATTCTGAGAGTCTAGCAAAGTCTTTGACAACTTGGAACTAGGTAGATAATCAAATAACCAATTATTTTGGTTCCGCGTAGGATAGTGTGCCTCATGGACCATATTAACTGTTAATCTAGATACGAATGAAGTTTTCCCAGTCGAATCACCACCTAACACTGCAATTCTAATTGGCGATTGATCTGACATATTAACAAATTGAATTAACTCCAAGCTTATACACGTGTACCATTCATATGTGCAATATACTCATCTATATATGTACAATAAAAAAAAAAATATGAACTAGTAGTTTTTTTTATTTTATTTACACATTCTAACAGGAAAATACCTTAACGTCAAAAGACCAACTATTCAATCGCCAAGAAGAGAAAAGACAACATTGAGTATTACAATAACATTAATAAATAATTTAAATATGAAGTACTACCTGAACAATAACTTTAATAAATCACAAACAATTTTTATTCATAAAATGTATATATTATAGTGTAATTTCAATTAAATTTCGATGATGCCTTCAATAATTATATTGTGGTTTTTTTTAAGGCCCATTTAATTTTTCAAAATGCATCGATCGAAATTATTTCAAGAAGAAAAAAAATTGAAAAAGCTTAAAAAATATTGAAACGATGTATAATTTCAACGATGCGTATATAATGATAAAATAGTCATTTTAATTCATTTGCAACCAAAAAATTGAAAGTTTGTTCTTAAAAAAAAAAAAAATAATATGAACGTAATAATATTCTCCTAAAATTACTTTTATTATAATTACAACATGTATCTTAATTACTAGCCTCATACTCTTAAACGTTATTATACATTCTTTTAACCTTGGTTTAACTATTTTATGGTTAGTTATTCCCTAATCTGTTAAGATAATACAGTTATTACACCTCCATTTAAAGAAGTAATACCCAAGGAAGGAAAAAGACACTAGTACTGACTACCTTTTTTTAATAATTTTCAAGAATAATTGATTAATACTTTGATTGTTTTGATTCTAATTGATAAAAAGAATTAGTAACAGTATATCATATCATTCTTTTTTTTTTGCCTGTGCTTGCATATATTATTTGTGAATTATTAAAGTTAACTATTCAATTATCAGATTGCTAAGAAGTTGATATCGATATAGATACATTAGTATATTTAACAATTATACAAAAGCATAATAATAATAATAATAATAATAAAAATAAAAATTATTACATTTTTCAAAAACAATGGCTTTATCAGACAAAGAATTATTTGAATTAAATAAGAAGGCCGTCACCGAAGGTTTCAAAATCAAGCCAAGATTAAACTACAATACTGTTAGTGGTGTTAATGGTCCTTTAGTTATCTTAGAAAAAGTTAAGTTCCCAAGATATAATGAAATTGTCAATTTAACTTTACCAGACGGAACTGTCAGACAAGGTCAAGTTTTAGAAGTTAGAGGCGACAGAGCCATTGTTCAAGTCTTTGAAGGTACATCAGGTATCGATGTCAAGAAGACAACTGTTGAATTCACCGGTGAAAATTTAAAGATTCCAGTCTCTGAAGATACTTTGGGTAGAATTTTCGATGGTTCTGGTAGACCAATCGACAATGGTCCAAAAGTTTTTGCTGAAGATTATTTGGATATTAATGGTTCTCCAATTAACCCATACGCTCGTATTTATCCAGAAGAAATGATTTCTACTGGTATTTCCACTATTGACACCATGAATTCTATTGCTCGTGGTCAAAAAATTCCAATTTTTTCTGCATCTGGTTTACCTCACAATGAAATTGCCGCTCAAATTTGTAGACAAGCTGGCTTAGTCAGACCAACTAAGGATGTTCACGATGGTCATGAAGAAAATTTCTCAATTGTTTTTGCTGCCATGGGTGTCAACTTGGAAACTGCTAGATTTTTCAAACAAGATTTCGAAGAAAATGGTTCTTTAGAAAGAACTTCGTTATTCTTAAACTTAGCCAATGATCCAACTATTGAAAGAATTATCACCCCAAGATTAGCATTAACCACCGCTGAATATTTAGCTTACCAAACCGAAAGACATGTTTTGACTATTTTAACAGATATGTCTTCATATGCTGATGCCTTAAGAGAAGTTTCAGCTGCCAGAGAGGAAGTCCCAGGTAGAAGAGGTTACCCAGGTTATATGTACACAGATTTATCCACAATTTATGAAAGAGCCGGTAGAGTTGAAGGCCGTAACGGTTCCATTACTCAAATTCCAATTTTAACTATGCCAAATGACGATATCACACATCCAATCCCGGATTTAACTGGTTATATTACTGAAGGTCAAATTTTTGTTGATAGACAATTACATAACAAAGGTATTTACCCACCAATTAACGTTTTACCATCCCTAAGTAGATTAATGAAGAGTGCTATTGGTGAGGGTATGACAAGAAAAGATCACGGTGATGTTTCTAACCAATTGTATGCTAAATATGCCATTGGTAGAGATGCTGCCGCTATGAAGGCCGTTGTTGGTGAAGAAGCATTGTCAATGGAAGATAAATTATCTCTAGAATTTTTAGAAAAATTCGAAAAAACCTTTGTTTCTCAAAGTTCATATGAAGATAGAACTGTGTTCGAAAGTTTAGACCAAGCATGGAGTTTATTAAGAATATATCCAAAAGAAATGTTAAACAGAATTTCTCCAAAGATTCTAGACGAATTTTATGATAGATCAAGAGACGACGAAGAAGAAAGAGCTGAGTCTCAAGACCCTGACGCTCGTCCAGTCCAATCTAAGGAATCCTTAATTTAAATGAATACCAAAAACAACAACATAAGAGTAAGATGTAAACAATCAAAACCATAAAAAAAAAGATACAATTAAAATTTTAATTAGATAATGATAACACTAAGAGAAGTTATATACTATTATACATATGTATATTTTTATAAGAGTGTGTACATACAATAACAACATTAAAATAAAAACAAAAAAAACATAATGTCTTAATAATTTTAAAAGCAAAAATGTGTGTATTTATTAATTATTATAATTATAGTGAATATGTATTGGTTATTTCTAACTTTAAAAACTAGATATGCATATACCATGCGAGTGTGTTACTTTTTTTTGTTTTATTCTATCAATGGAATAAGTCAGTCAACAATATCAAAATAGAAAATAAATCAATGAATCAAAATCATTAACCCATTTTATTCTGTCAAGCAATTTGAAACCTTTTTATGAATATATATATATATATTTATATACATATGTATGCATTAGTAGTATGAACTCTTAATTCATTCAATTTCAATGAGCTTAGAATCTTGCGAATGATTTTATTATTCATACATTGAAGCATCATAACCAGTTTCAAAAAACATTAATAAAACACCAGAGATGATAAAGAAAGATGCAATAGTTCTTAATAAAAAGACAGAATCAAATGTAATTAGACTTTTTTGTTCAGACATATTAAATTAGGATGATATATTATTAGTTGGTAGTGGAATTGATTATAGGGAACTGGTTCCAATCGCAAATAAAATGAAATAAAATAAAATAATTAGGGTAAATAACGATAAGTATAACACCAAGAAAACATCAGAAATTGTTAATTAAGAAAGTTCTAATTGTGTAGTCTTCTATTTATATAAAATATATTTACACAATTAAATATAAAATATGAATACTTCATTGAATAGTGAAATTTTAAGATTTTGAGATTTTGAGATTTTAACGGTTATTAAAGAGATCAATTATTGGTTAATAGCAATTAAATTATGTGTCTTTTCAAATTAAGAAAACAACAATTGAAAATGACATAAATAAACACAATAACAACAGTAAAACGTGGCACATCAGTTTCGTGAGTAGACGCAGTATAAGGAAGGATTGGTCGGAAATAAGCAATTGAAAGTTATGGTTCTCCCTCTCTCTCTCTGTCTCTCTCTCTCTCTCAGCTACTAAGGAGTGTCTGTGGATATACTGTGAAAATACTGTATAAATCAATCAAGAAAATAACAGGTAGAAGGTTTTGGGGGTAACAATACTAAGCATGACTATATAAAAGTATTATAAATTATACTTCTGCATTTGATTTAGTAACATCTACTAATTTTTTTGGTCGATTGCACGAAAAATTATAGACAAGGACCAATGTCTACGACAATCGGTACAGAACAACAACAAATAGTAAATAATTGTGGACAGGGTTTATAAGTTGCTGCCTGCACTACTAGTTATGAGCACGATAGTATACTCTACGCCTTTTAAATAGAATTATTACTGATCCTCTAAACATTACTGCAGAGAGATATGTCACTGTTACTCACTTCTCTGAAGGTCTCTCTCTCATTTATCTATAGCCCTTCTACATGCATTTATTTGTCCGATTTCTTTAAATGTACTCAGTAAGAGCTCTCTCATGATCAAATTAACTCTCAAATACGATGTCGCCATAATCGTAAGTTAAAGAGTTGAACCATCTATTCCATGCTTTATATCAATAGTAACTTGGTCAATGTGTGAATGAATGGGGGGGTTGGGGGCCTTTATATATATATATATATATATATATTTATTAGGCAAAATAAAAGACGAGTTCGATAATACGATCTATCAGGATACAATCATTTAATTACACAATACTCTCTCTGTCTTATGTCACAGTGCTTGTTGTTTTGACAGACATAATCTTAAAGAAGTTTTTAATGATTTGAATGTATCCAGAAGTAATACACACAATTACTTAAACATTGCCTTCCTGTTGAGATATTTGAATTTTTAACTATGAATATTTGTTCATTAATTTTATCTATGTTTTAACACAATTTTGCATTTTAAAATAGTTCATTGTATGATTCAGTTACATGTCTATAATAGCATATATATATATATATAGATATATATTTCTGTGCAGCATTTTTGCCTATAGCTATTTCTTGAAAATTATAGCATCGTCGTTCCCAAGTTTAATATCTACATTAAAAATTGAAAATTTGAAAAATAACGAAACCTCTAATAAAACAGTTTTTTTATAAAAAAAGTATAATAAATATTTCTTATTACATATTTGATATGTATTGATCATATTACTATATGAAAACAAACAAAAAATCTTTATTAACAATAATTATTAACGTTGATAGCGGTCACTATTATATACGAGCTAGAACGCATCACCTTAACAATAATCATATATTAATAGAATGCCAAGTCAAGCTGTGAGGGATGCCGCCAAAAATATGATCAAACTCTTGGAAAGATTTCCTGATGAGCGTATAAGACATATAGTGTCGTTTAAGGATGTCCAAATACAGAGATTTAAACTCATTGCTGGTGAAAAGGTAAATTCTCAAGAGGCAGTTAAAAAACCTTCTATTGCGGAAATTAAAGATATGATTAGTAGAACATCAGGTCCAATAGGGATTAACAATGGATTACTTAAGAAATTACAATCTTCCTTTACACAAGAAACAATGGATGAAGTTGCAATCAAACAACAAATCCATTCTCTCGAAAACCTTACCAACAACAAGTATAAGGATTATTATGAAGTTGGTGATAAAATGTATAAACCAGCAGGTAACCCATACTATTACCAAAGATTGCTTGATGAGTTAGAAGGGAAAAAAAGAGAAACTATATTTACAGCCTTTAGAACAGTTGTTTTTGGTAAGTAGAATTCCAATTATTACGAGTCAGAGTGATGTATCTGTGTAGAGACACTATATTACAATTTTATTTATCCACATTCTTAAATAACTTTTAATTTATTAGAACTTTGTATATATTACTGTTTATTATAATTGCATGTAAATAATGTTTTTTACGATCTATCTTATTACACTAATATAGTCAAAAAATAAAATGCGATTTGCAGTAGTATTAAAACATTCATACCACATTATAGCTGTCATCCATATGAATATATCAATAATTACTGATATATTCTACTAAAATATACACTCTCTTGCATCATGCTAAATTAGAAAATAAATTCTTATCGAAAACACGTATTATTTTTTATTATACTGAAATAAGGTAATATGGACTATACAAAATATAAATTTATTAAAAATTGAAATAGGGGCACATTAAGCTTATTTAGCAGCCTTTTGAGCAGCCTTGGTAACCTTACCAGCCTTGTCAGTCTTGACAACGGACTTGATAACACCGACAGCAACAGTTTGTCTCATATCTCTGACAGCAAATCTACCTAATGGTGGGTAGTCGGAGAAAGCTTCAACACACATTGGCTTAGATGGAACGAATTTGACTAAAGCAGCGTCACCAGATTTTAAGAACTTTGGAGAGTCTTCTAATTTCTTACCGGATCTTCTGTCGTTCTTTTCTAATAATTCATCGAATCTACAGGCAATGTGGGCAGTGTGACAATCTAAGACTGGAGAGTAACCAGCAGAGATTTGACCTGGGTGGTTTAAGACAATAACGGTGGCGTTGAATGATTCAGTAGCCTTTGGTGGATCGTTCTTGGAGTCACCACAGACGTTACCTCTTCTGATTTCCTTAACGGAAACATTCTTGACGTTGAAACCGACGTTGTCACCTGGTAGACCTTCTTCTAATTGTTCGTGGTGCATTTCGACGGATTTAACTTCAGTAGTAACACCGGCTGGGGCGAAGGTAACAACCATACCTGGCT